>JARQOD010000560.1:0-140965 GCA_033576555.1 Oophaga sylvatica | reverse complement strand
AAACTATGCAGAAGAGTACAGAGGTCCTTAATTTGTACCCACTCCGTAAACATGATATGCACCACATCCGTACTGCGTTGGCCCAGGCTATACAACATAACATATTGCATCAGGGTTTGTTGCTGCTGCCACAGTCGCTGCAACATGTGTAGAGTGAAAGTGGAATTCCATTATGCAAGCACATCGCATATCAACCTGTTAACTGGCATGGACAAAGACCTCTGTGTTGATGCAAGTTGATAACCTGAGGGGTGTGAACAGCGTAAGGGAGCATACAGCTTCTGTGCTTTCTGCAGCTCACCCAAGCCAGGATAGTGGTGGAGAAAACGCTGTACCACCAGGTGGAGGATGTTAGCCATGCAAGGCACATATGTGAGAGCTTGCCATGCAGTAGGGTCACCACCAGGTTCGCACCATTATCGAACATGGCCTTCCCTGGATGCAGGTTCAGTGGAGACAGCCATTACTCCAACTCAGCCTGGAGAGCTGTCCACAACTTTTCAGCTGTGTGACTGCGATCTTGATGGCATATCAATTTTAACACTGCCTGATTGCGGTGAGCCCTAGCTGCACAGTAAGAAGGTTGTGGTGATTTGCTGTGCACTGTTGGAATGCGGGTATCATTAAGGCAGGGTTTGAGGGCACAGGTGGAGACACTAGAGGAGATGGAGGAGGCATAAATAGTGGAGGAAGTGTGAAATATAAAGGTTTGTCCTGCAAGCCTTGGTGATTCCAAGTCTTGTGGAGCAACGCCTATCCCCACTGCCACCAGAGTCACCCAGTGCCCAGTCAGTGAGATGTAACGCTCTTTGCCATGCTTTCTCATCCATTTGGATTTGCATTGAGCAGAGAGTGGTTTGCTGTTGAAGGAAAACAAAAAAATCTCTTTAAATATACTTCTTCAGCGAGTGTGAGTGAGCTGAGTATGACCGGATCATAAGTGCGAAAGGTGGTAAGTTTGTGACTTGTGATTCAGTGACTTTGGATTCAGGGAGTTTCCAAGTGAGGAATTAGTGAATTGCTGCTATATTTAATTAATACTTTTTATTTATTTTTACTTATCTTTTCTGTCTGGTGAAATCCCCATTAGGAATGTGCTCCACTATTGTCAATGCCATCCAGTGTACATTTTGCCACATGTATGCAATCCTTGAATAGCCGGTCGAGGGTGCATACTGCTGTGCGAAAGGTGAGCACATTGTGCATTTGGAAGCCCAGATACTGGATCTAAATGTGCAGCTGGCAACACTGAGATTTATAGATAATATGGAAAAGAGTATTCTGCTCCCTGAGCAGACGCTCAATGGGATAGATGACGGGGGATGCTAGGATGGAGCTGCAGGACAGTGAGGCAGTTAGCTGTGTGCCAGTTAGAAGGCGGGGTAGAGGGAAGAGCCCAGGGAGGCTAGTCCTGATCTGGCACACCCCAATAAGTTTGCTAAGTTGGCAGATGAGGGGAGTGTCAGTACAGGGGTAGCACTGCTGCAGCAAGGCATATCCTCTGAAAGCTGGAGGAGTTTCTGCTCCAGTTGGGGGGGAAATAGGAGAGCAGGGCAGGCCAGACAGGTGCTGGTAGTGGGGACTCAATTATTAGGGGAACCAATAGGGTAATCTGTCACAAAGACAGGGATCGTCGAACGGTGTACTGCCTACCTGGCGCTCGAGTCTGACACATCGCTGATAGGGTTGACAGATTACTGAGAGGGGCTGGTAAGGACCCAGTGGTCATGGTTCACATTGGCACAAATGACAAACTTAGACGTAGGTGGAAGGTCCTTAAGGATGATTTCAGGGAATTAGGCTGCAAGCTGAAAAGGAAGGACCTCCAAGGTGGTATTTTCTGAAATACTGCCTTTACCACGTGCCACACCAGAGAGGCAACGGGACATTAGGGAGGATAATAAGTGGCTCAAGAATTGGTGTAGGAAGGAGGGGTTTGGGTTCCTGGAGAACTGGGCCGACTTCAAAATTGGTACAGGTTCTATGCTAGGGATGGGCTGCACCTCAATGGGGAGGGTGCAGCTGTGCTGGCAGAGAAAATGGCTAGAAGGTTGGAGGAGTGTTTACACTAGTGACTGGGGGAGGGTATTCATTTTATAGGAGGGGAAGACAGTGCAGATAGAGACCTGGTACAAATAATGAAATTGGGAGTGGGGGGCATGGGGGTGGGGTTAGAACAGTTAATAATTTAGGAAAGAATAGAGGTACAGAGAGATACATAAAGTGCATGTATACTAATGCCAGAAGCCTCACCAACAAAATGGAGGAATTAGGCTATGTGCACACGTTGTGCAAATGCTCCGCCATTAGAATTAAGTTTGTTGGAACATAATTATGACATGGTGGGAATATCTGAGACATGGCTGGACGAGAGCCATGACTGGGCGGTTAATTTACAGGGCTATAGTCTGTTCAGAAATGACCGTACAAATAAGCAAGGGGGTGTGTGTTTATATGTAAAATCATCCTTAAAACCCATACTGCGTGATAATATATGTGAATCTAATGAAAATGTAGAGTCCCTGTGGGTGGAGATAAGGGCAGGGGGAAATAATAAATTACTGACAGGGGTTTGTTATAAGTCTCCAAAAATAATGGAAGCAACGGAGAATATCCTCGTAAAGCAAATAGATGGAGCAGCGACTCAAGGAGAAGTAATTTTTATAGGGGACTTCAACTACCCTGAAATACATTGGGGAACAGGAACCTGCAGTTCCAGCAAAGGTAATAGGTTTTTGACAACTATGAGAGACGATTACCTTTCACAACTGGTTCAGGACCCAACAAGTAGGGGGGCACTGCTAGACCTAATATTAACCAACAGGCCAGACCGCATATCAAATGTAAGGGTTGGGGGTCACTTGGTAATAGTGATGATCAAAAAATAATAAGTTTTCATGTATCCTTTAATAAAATGTGTAGTAGAGGGGTTACAACGACACTAATCTTCAGGAAGGCAAATTTCCAACGGATTAAAGATGATCTTGGTGCAATTAAATGGGAGGATATCCTGAGACATAAAAATACACAAAGAAAATGGGAGACGTTTATTAGCATCCTGAATAGGACCTGTGTACAATATATACCCTATGGGAATAAACATGCTAGAAATAGGAGGAAACCACTATGGCTAAATAGAGCTGTAAGGGGCGCAATAAGTGACAAAAAGAAAGCATTTAGGGAATTAAAGCAAGTAGGTAGTGATTAAATAAAAACATAAGATTAAATAAGTTCTGTAAAAAGCAAATCAAGACAGCTAAGATTGAGACAGAGAGACTCAATGCCAGAGAAAGTAAAAATAATCCCAAAATATTATTTAACCCCTTAATGTCCACTGACGTGCAGAGTCCGTCATGGCCGGGTGTCAGTTCAGGCACCAGGACGGACTCTGCACGTCATGGCTTTGATCTACCACTGCGTGTAAACACGCAGTGGTAGATCAGTGCCGACAGCTGTCACAGACAGCTGACAGGCACGGCAAGCGGTGCGGGGACCTTTGCCGTCAGTCCCCGACCTACAGCGCTGTGCTTGGTCAGTCAATCTGACTGACCAAACACAGCAGCGATCGTGCAGGAGAAGCTGAAATTTCAGCTTCTCCAGCGCGATCAGTGCAGGAGCCGGCGCTGCAGTGGCCAGGCTTCCTGCACTGACAGCCAGGAGCGGAGCCCCCACCCCCCTGGCTGTTAACCCCTGACTGCTGCGATCGAGCGCGATCGCAGAGCTCAAGGGGGGAGGCAGAGGGTCGGGAGCTCCCTCTGCCTCAGATCGGCACCCTGCAATGTATTTCAGGGGCCGATCTCTGCCTTGATGACCGGGGGGTTGTCATGACAACCTCCGGGTCATTTAGCTACGGGAAGCTTCTGTGACAATGACAATGCTTCCACTATAGTTGCAATGCATTCATGCAGGCTTGCAATGCATTGTAACGCAATAAAAAGTAAAAAAAGTGAAAGTCCCATAAAGGGACAAGTTAAAAAAAAATCATTTTTTTTTAAAAATTGTAAAAAAAATATTAAAAAATAATTTTAAAAAAAATCCCCTAAAAAATACACATTTTTATGTAATAAAAAAAATAAAAAAACAAAAAACATACACATGTTAGGTATCGCCACGTCCGTAAAAATCCCATCTATAAAAGCGTAACCCTAGTTAACTCCTTCAGTGAAAGCCGTAAAAAAAAACACAAAAAAGTAGTAAATTATACTTTTTCCAAGCGGTATCATTATACCGCTTGGAAAAAGTGCAATAACACCGATCAAAAAGTCAGATATAAATAATCATGGTACCACTGAAAACGTCATCTTGTCCCGCAAAAAACAAGCTGCTATACAGCATCATCAGCGAAAAAATAAAAAAGTTATAGCTCGCGGAATAAACTGATGCAAAAATAATTATTTTTTCTATAAAATTTTTTATTGTGTAAAAAACGCCAAAACATAAAAAAAATATATAAATGAGGAATCGCCGTAACCGTAGTGACCCGAAGAATAAAGCTGCTTTATCAATTTTACCACACACGGAACGGAGGAAAAAAAAAAAAAAAAACAATTCCTGAATTGCTGCTTTTTGTTCATTCTGATTCCACAAAAATCGGAATAGGAAACGATCAAAAAATGTTATGTGCCTGAATATGATACCAATAAAAACGTCAGCTCGTCCCGCAAAAAATAAGCCCACAGATAACTCTGTCGGCCGAAATATGGAAAAATTATAGCTCTCAAAATACGGCGATGCAAAAATTTCTTACAAAAAATTATTCCAAGAAAAAGCATCTTTTAGTGTGTGACAGAAGCTAAACATGAAAAAAGGGTGTAAATCTGGTATCGCTGTAATCGCACCGATCCGAGGAATAAAGTTGCCTAATCACTAATACCGCACGAGGAACGGCGTAAAAAAGAAAACCAATTCTTCACCTTTTGTGGATTTGTTCATTGTGCCTCCCAAAGATCGCAGTAAGGCGATCACAGTGGTTCCCCCCACATATGGGGTATCAGCGTACTCAGGACAAAATGCACAATAGCTTTTGGGGTCCTATTTCTCCTGTTACCCTTAGAAAAATAAAAATTTGGGGCAAAAAGGTAATTTTTGTGGAAAAAAATATGATATTTTTATTTTCACGGCTCTACATTATAAACTTCTGTGAAGCCCTTGGGGGTTCAAAGTGCTCACCACACATCTAGATAAGTTCCTTGGGGGGTCTAGTTTGCCAAAATGGGGGTCATTGTGGGGGGTTTTCTACTGTTAGGCACATCAGGGGCTCTCCAAACGGACATGACACCCGCAGACCATTCCATCAAAGTCTGCATTTAAAAACGGTGCTCCTTCCCTTCCAGCTCTGCCATGCGTCAAAATAGTGGTTTACCCCCCACATATGGGATCAGCGTACTCAGGACAAATTGCACAATACTTTTTGGGGACCTATTCTCCTGTTACCCTTTAAAATAAAATTGGGGTAGAAAGATTATTTTTGTGGAAAAAAATATGATTTTTTATTTTCACGCTCTACGTTATAACTTCTGTGAAGCCTTGGGGGTTCAAAGTGTCACCACACATCTAGATAAGTTCCTTGGGGGGTCTAGTTTCCAAAATGGAGTCACTTGTGGGGGGTTTCTACTGTTTAGGCACATCAGGGCTCTCCAAAGTGACGACATGCGCAACCATTCCACCAAAAATTGCAATTAAAGGCGCTCCTTCCCTTTCCAGCTCTGCCATGCGCCAAATAGTGGTTTACCCCCACATATGGGGTATCAGCATACTCAGGACAAATTGCACAATAACTTTTGGGGTCCTGTTACCCTTTGGAAATAACAATTGGGGTGGAAAGATCATTTTGTGGAAAAGATATGATTTTTTAATTTTACAGCTCTACGTTATAACCTTCTGTGAAGCCCTTGGGGGTTCAAAGCTTTCACCACACATCTAGATAAGTTCCTTGGGGGGTCTAGTTTCCAAAATGGGGTACTTGTGGGGGGTTTCCACTGTTTAGGCACACAGGGCTCTCCAAATGCGACATGGCGTCCAATCTCAATTCCAGCCAAAAAAGTCAAATGGCGCTGCTTCCCTTCCAAGCTCTGCCATGCACCCAAATAGTGGTTTACCCCACATATGGGGTATCAGCGTACTCAGGACAAATTGCACAATAGCTTTTGGGGTCCTTTTACCTTTGGAAAATAAAAATTGGGAGTGAAAAGATCATTTTTAGTGGAAAAGATATGATTTTTTAATTTTACAGCTCTACGTTATAACCTTCTGTGAAGCCCTTGGGGGTTCAAAGCTCTCACACACATCTTAGATAAGTTCTTGGGGGGTCTAGTTTCCAAAATGGGGTACTTGTGGGGGGTATCCACTGTTTAGGCACACAGGGCTCTCCAAATCGACATGGCGTCCAATCTCAATTCCAGCCAAAAAAGTCAAATGGCGCTGCTTCCCTTCCGAGCTCTGCCATGCACCCAAATAGTGGTTTACCCCCACATATGGGGTATCAGCGTACTCAGGACTAATTGCACAATAACTTTTGGGGTCCTTTTATCCTTTGGAAAATAAAAATTGGGATGAAAAGATTATTTTTGTGGAAAAACATGATTTTTTAATTTTACGGTTCTACGTTATAACCTTCTGTGAAGCCCTTGGGGTTAAAAGCTCTCACAACACATTTAGATAAGTTACTTTGGGGGTATAGTTTCCAAAATGGGGTCACTTGTGGGGGGTTTCCACTGTTTAGGCACACAGGGACTCTCCAAATGCGACATGGCGTCCAATCTCAATTCCAGCCAAAAAAGTCAAATGGCGCTGCTTCCCTTCCGAGCTCTGCCATGCGCCCAAATAGTGGTTTACCCCCACACATGGGGTATCGATGTACTCAGGTGAAATTGTACAACAAATATTGTGGTTCATTTTCTACTGATACCCTTGACAAAATTTTTAAAAATTGTGTCGAAAGAAAAATTTTGGGAAAAAAGTTAAATGTTAATTTTTTCCTTCCACATTGCTTCAATTCTTGTGAAGTACCTAAAGGGTTAATAAATTTCTTGAATGTGGCTTTGAACACGTTGAGGGGTGCAGTTTTTAGAATGGTGTCACTTTTGGGTATTTTCTGTCATATTGACCCCTCAAATTCACTTCAAATGTGAGGTGGCCCCTAAAAAAAATGATTTTGTAAATTTTGTTGGAAAAATGAGAAATTGCTGGTCAACTTTTAACACTTATAACTTCCTAACAAAAAAAAATTTTGGTTCCAAAATTGTGCTTATGTAAAGTAGACATGTGGGAAATGTTATTTATTAACTAATTTTTGTGACATATCTCTCTGATTTAATGGCATAAAAATTAAATTTTGAAAATTGCAAAATTTTCAAAATTTTTGCCATATTTCCGTTTTTTTCATAAATAAACGCAAGTTATATTGAAGAAATTTTACCACTATCATGAAGTACAATATGTCTCGAGAAAACAATCTCAGAATCGCCAAGATCCGTTGAAGCGTTCCAGAGTTATAACCTCATAAAGAGACAGTGGTCAGAAATTTAAAAATTGGCCTGGTCTTTAGGCTAAGTGCACACGATCAGGAATAATTGCGTTTTTTTCGCGGTTTTTCCGCTATTTTCCGCGGTTAAACCGCGAACAAAACGCAAGCATTAAGCATTCTATACGTTTTAATTGATTCCGCATGTTTTGTACACATGTTGCGTTTTTTTCCGCGAAAAAAACGCTTAGCGGAAAAAAAAGCAACATGTTCATTAATTTAGCGTAACCGCGGTGATTCCGCCACCATAGGAATGCATTGAACCGCTTACTTTCCGCATGTGGCTATGCCCACTATGCGCAATGTAAGCGGTTCATGTGCGGATGGTACCCAGGGTCTGGAGCAGAGGAGACTCTCCTCCAGGCCCTGGGTACCATATCCCTGGTAAAACAATAATTAAAATAAAAAATAATGATATTTCTCACCTTCCGGCGGCCCCCGCAGCTTTCCCGCGGCCCCCGCAGCCTTCCCGCCTTCAGCGACGCTCCCGGCAACTTCCGGTCCCAAGAGTCCTTTGCGAGAATCACCCAGATGGCGTAGCGGTCTCGCGAGATGCTACGTCATCCATGTGATTTGTCGCAAAGCACTCCTGGGACCGCGAGTTGCCGGGAGCGTCGCTGAGAGGCGGGAAGGCTGCGGGGGACGCCGGAAGGTGAGAATATCATTATTTATTATTTTTATTATTTTTACATTAGATCTTTTTACTATTGATGCGGCATAGGCGGCATCAATAGTAAAAAGTTGGTCACACGTGTCAAACACTATGTGTGACTCGTGTGACCAACCTGTCAATCAGTTTTCCAAGCGATGCTACAGATCGCTAGGAAAACGCTAGCATTCTGCAAGCTAATTACGCTTGCAAAACGCTATTATTCTGGCGGGAATCAGCATAAAAAAACGTGCGTATTTCCTGCGGGAGAAGTGCGGGATTGCCGCGGAAATTTCCGCGGCAATTCCGCAACGTGTGAACTTAGCCTTAACCTACAAAATGGCTTGGTCGTTAAGGGGTTAACTACATAAATAGTAAGAAACCAAAAAATGATAGTGTTGGCCCCCTTAAAAATAGTCTGGGTGAAATGGTGGATGAGAAGAAGGAAAAAGCCAATATGCTAAATGACTTTTTTTCAACACTATTTACACAAGAAAATCCCATGACAGATAACATGATCAGTAATAAAAAAAAATTCTCCATTAAATGTCACCTGCTTAACCCAGCAGCAAGTATGGCGGCGTCTAAAAATCACTAAAACTGACAAATCCCCGGGCCCGGATGGGATACACCCCCGAGTCCTGCAGGAATTAAGTTTAATCATAAATAGACCATTATTTTTAATCTTTAAAGATTCCATAATAACAGGGTCTGTACCACAGGACTGGCGTATAGCAAATGTGGTGCCAATATTCAAAAAGGGGACAAAAACTGAACTTGGAAATTATAGGCCTGTGAGCTTAACCTCTACTGTGGGTAAAATCCTGGAGGGTTTTCTAAGAAATACTATACATGAGTATCTGAAGAAGAATAACCTCATGACCCAATATCAGCATGGGTTTACGAGGGACCGTTCCTGTCAGACTAATCTGATAAGCTTTTATGAAGAGGTAAGTTCCGGCCTGGACCAAGGAAATGCAGTGGAGTACATGGACTATTCAAAAGCTTTTGATACGGTGCCACACAAAAGGTTGATACATAAAATGAGAACAATGGGGATAGGGGAAAATATGTGTAAGTGGGTTAAGAGCCGCTCAAGGATGGGAAACAAAGGGTGGTTATTAATGGAGCACACTCAGACTGGGTCACGGTTAGCAGTGGAGTACCACAGGGGTCAGTGTTGGGCCCGCTTCTTTTTAACATATTTTTTAATGACCTTGTAGGGGGCATGCAAAGTAGTATTTCAATATTTGCAGACGACACTAAACTCTGTAATCAATACAGGGGAGGACAATTTTATATTACAGGAGGAGTTATGTAAACTAGAAGCTTGGGCTGATAAATGGCAAATGACCTTTAATGGGGATAAATGTAAGGTCATGCACTTGGGTAAAACAAACAAGATATATAATTATGTACTTAATTGTAAAACAATAGGCAAAACTGTCACTGAAAAAGACCTGGGTGTATGGGTGGACGACAAACTTATATTCAGTGGCCAGTGTCAGGCAGCTGCTGCAAAGGCAAATAAAATAATGGGATGCATGAAAAGAGGCATAGATGCTCATGAGGAGAACATAATTTTACCTCTATACAAGTCACTAGTGCGACCACACTTACAATAGTGTGTACAGTTCTGGTCTCCGGTGCATAAGTAAGACATAGCTGAACTGGAGCAAGTGCAGAGAAGAGCGACCAAGGTTATTAGAGAACTGGGGGGGGGTCTGCAATACCAAGACAGATTATTACACTTGGTGTTATTTAGTTTTGAAAAATGAAGGGGTGATCTTATTACTATGTATAAATATATGAGGGGACAGTACAAGACCTTTCTAATGATCTTTTTCCTGTTAGACCTGTGTTTCCTAGATATTGCGTTGATCCAGGCAGCTAGTCTAATTGCCGCTTGTGGAGTCGGGAAGGAATTTTTTTCCCCAATGTGAAGCTTATTGTTTGCTACATGGGGGTTTTTTTTGCCTTCCTCTGGATAAACATGTTAGGGCAGATTAGGATAGAATATGGGTTTAACTAGATGGACTTAAAGTCTTCCTTCAACCTTAATAACTATGTTACTATGTTATTAAAGTAAATGGCTGCCTACTCTCCCCAGTACCGCAAGCTCGCTGCCTCGGGGTAATCCTTGACACTGATCTCTCTTTCAAACCACATATACAAGCCCTTTCCACTTCCTGCCGACATCAACTCAAAAATATTTCACGGATTCATACATTCCAAGAATCTGCAAAAACCAACCAAGAATCTACAAAAACCCTAGTCCATGCCCTCATCATCTCCTGCCTCGACTACTGCAACCTCCAGCTCTGTGGCCTCCCCTCTAGCACTCTCGCACCCCTCCCATCTATCCTAAACTCTGCTGCTTGACTAATCCACCTGCACCCCGCTATTCCCCGGCCTCTCCCCTCTGTCAATCCCTGCACAGGCTCCCCATTGCCCAAAGACTCCAGGTGACAACCCTAACCATGGCATACAAAGCCATCGACAACCTGTCTCCTCCATATATCTCTGACCTCGTCTCCCGGTACTTACCTACATGCAACCTCCGCCTACTGTATCCTCACCCATCCCTTGTAGATTGTGAGTCTTCGAGGGCAGTGTCCTCTCTCCTCCTGTGCCAGTCGTAACTTGCATTGTTTAAGATTACTTTTCTCTTTTTTTTTGTATACCCCTTTTCACATGTTAAGCGCCATGGAACAAATGGCACTATAATAATAAATAATAATAATAGTTGTTTTCAGTATTTTTCACCAGTGCTGCCCCACCTTTATCAGGGGGTTCGTGCTGCATCCTGTTTGTGCATTTGTGCCTGAACATGGTATTGCAAGTGTGGCTGCTTTTTCTTTTTCAGTTATGGTTTATTTTTTCACTTTTTTGTACCTCACAGAAACAGCTTTTAAATTTTCCTCCTGCTCCAGTGTTAGTAAAAAAAAAGTTCTAGGTTTGACCAACAGCACCTTATTTATAGAACTTGTATGTTCTTCCTGTGTTTTTTTGGTTTTCTTCAGGCAATATTATTTTCTTTAATACGATAGACACATACAGGTAGGTTAATTAGCTTCCTTCGAAATTGTGAGTGAGTGTGTCTGAAGCTTGTGATTTCCAATGGGACTGAGTTTTCACTATTTCTTCACAGTGCTGTGGAATATGTTCATACTATATAAGTAACAAGAAATGAATGCATTTGTCAATTGCAGTTGATGTTTTTTCCATATCCAATATGTAGTTCACGTAGAAAAAATTCTACAAATATGTCCCACTTTGCACTTTTATAGTTCACACTTAAATGAAAACCTTTCCTTACACCTCTTAGCATTTCAAAGGAAATATTCCAATGGGAGTCCTATAAATATCTTATATATAGAAGAATATGTGCATGCTTTTTCTTAGGGCCGCAGGCACTTGCTTATTAAAAGTGAAATCTCTATTTAAAGGATGCTGACACCATAAAAGGAGAAATTATGAGCTGAGTTGTTCATATTTTCTAAAAAGTAAGTTTTTTTTAATCTGCCTCCTCATAGTAAGCAAAAGCTTTAGATATATCTGTCATAATAAATGAAACATTTTACAAGGAAAAATACCATTACTTGTATCAAGAGTTCTTCATAACACTAGAGCAATTCAGTTCTGCATTCTGACTTTAGAATATGTGTTGTACGTGGTAACTAGAGATAAGTGGAACATTTGAAATTTAAATTTGTGAAGTTGCAGAGTTTGTCCAAAAACTTGATTTGTGGAACGAGGGAGAGATAGTGTACAGCTATGAGAATTTGAGAAGGATATATGCCATTTAGTTACAAATTTGGTGTGCGATTGTTGGGCTGTATTAAGTGTTTGTGCCATTCTAGGTGTATACTGTATACATTGCTAATGCTTTATAGTACAGCGCCAACAAATAAATCTCCATCCTATATATGGTCATGCATTGCTTGTAGAAAGCAAATAATTTTTCTGGCTATCTAGATCGCTGGGACAGAAGAAAAGCAGAAAATATTTTTCTTCATTTCCCCTTTTCCATTCTATCCATCCTTTCTTTTACCATTTTCCTCCTGTTCCCTTTCACCTGCCTCTCTCTAATTAACTTTTTTCTTTTCTTTTCCCCCTATCCTTTTCTCCTTTATTTTTGGTCTTTTTTGTTTAGTCTCTTTTTGTCTTCATGTTGCTGTTATATTCAATGATGCAGCCCATAAAGATAACACCACCTCAAACACTTTCAGTTCAGTGATTATAGTGCACGTCATACAAGTGTGATGTGCACTGCTTCTGTTGTGCTCCATGCACAAGTATAGCGCTCTAAATCTAATTTTTTCAGTAGCTAAATGTGAAACAGAATGCCATATCCCACTTTGTCATTTAGTGCTGTGGTGACATTGTTCTATGACTTTAGCTGTTGTGCACAAAGAAATATTTTTGGGGGCTAGGTGCTAGCGTGATTCACAATACAATATCTCACCTTGTTATTTAGTGGCGGTGAAATTCCACAGTGTGCATAGCTCATGCACATTAAAAAATATTTTTTTTTCTATTGGTAAATGTTATACAGCCTGCCGTATTGCACGTTGTCATTTTGTGGCAGTGAAATGAAGCTGTCTGCTCAAGAAAAAAAGGAAGCACACTGTAGCGCTATAGCTTGCAAACATGAGATATGAAAAATGAATTGCATTACTGCCTTAGAAATATGAAAAATTGAGAAGGCTTAGCGCATAAAATGGCCAATTTATGTTTATCTGGAAGCCTCGTTAAGGCGTTTCTCATTTTCCAGGTACACATAAATTAAATATATTTTTTCAATCAGCAATTTTGTGGTGATCGTAGACACCATTCATTTCTTCTTAATCTGTTGTTCTTTGTACTTTCCAGCAGTTACTTTGTATTCGATCGGGTTTTCTATAGACAGGCCTCTGGCACTGCGATGGGCGCCCGTTGTGCTCCCTCTTATGCCAACCTATTCTTGGGTTGGTGGGAGGAGACAGTGGTGCACCCGTCGCAGGCCTTCAGGGGTCATGTCTTACGCTGGTTTAGATATATTGATGACCTTTTGATCCTGTGGACTGGCACAGAATCGGAGTGCTGGGCATTTGTTGCCCAATTAAATAATAATGCTTTAAACATCTCCTTGACAGCCTCCATATCAGAAACTTCTGTTGACTTTTTGGATTTGTATCGGAAAGACACTGCGACAAACAGTCTGCTGCATTTTACGAACTTTCACCCTAGGCATCTACGCAACAATATCCCCAAGAGACAATTCCTAAGGGTAAGACGTAATTGCAGTACAGAGGCTGATTTTCGGGATGGGGCCCATGAGTTGACATCCAGATTTACTGAACGGGGTTATCCTCGTAAAGTTATCTCTCGGGCCTTTCAAACTTCTAAAAATGGTGATAGATTGTCTCTCTTACAGCCAAGGACTCTCCACTGATATGCCCACACATTCTGCAATGTGCCCCTGTTTGACACGTCGATCTGCCATTACAATGTGTTGCACTTTTTTGAAAATTTTCATCTGTGCATGCGGTTGAGGGACGACCACTGCGAGCAGCATCTTCAATTGATGTCTGTCCCCGCTTGAAATCTGCAACCCACTTTTTCACCATTGTATAAGAAGGAGCATTGTCCCCTAATGTCTCCAGCATGTCCTTGTGAATTTCCAATGGTGTCAGTCCTTTTTTCAGAAGGTATTGAATGACTGCTCACTTTGCCAATTTCTCCATTTCCATATTTCAGTCTTGCCACAAAACTTTAAAATGCTGTCACGGAAACAAAAAAAATCAAAATAAATCCAGATTGCTCATGAGACCATTCAACTAAGTAAATAACATATTGCATTGCAAAACAAGACCATGCAAAAAAGATTTCATGGGTGGGCCTCGAACTTTTCAGGCCCCCCTCGTAAGTACAGTGACACCCAGGCCATAAAAAAAAAACCTGGCGTTAACTGGCCAAACTTTCAGCACGCACAAATATGAGCTGGCACGGAGATACCACACCGAAACGTGTGTGAGCCTGTTTTTTTTTTTGGCTAAATACTGGTGTATACAAGTACAGTGACACCCAGCCCCCCCCCAAAAAAAATGGCATTAACTGCCCAAACTTTCAGCACGCACAGATATTAGCTGACACGGAGATACCACACTGAAACATGTGTGGCCTGTTTTTTTGGCTAAATACTGTGTATATAAGTACAGTGACACCCAGACCCCCCAAATAAAACTGGTATAAACTGGCCAAACTTTCAGCACGCACAGATATGAGCTAGCACGGAGATACCACACCGAAAAATGCGTGACCTGTATTCCAATTACACCTGGGGCTAGCTATATACAGTCAATATATCATACAGGTAGCAGCAGCAGCACAAGAACACAGGAAGGGTATGGACCCTCTTGATGTATGCAGTGATCTATATATACACATACAGTGCCTGCAGGCCTTGCACTGATGTGTATAGAGCGAAATACACTCCCTGCCTACCTAATACTGGAACCTATATACTCCGGAATTAGTACTTAGGCGGCGTCACACTCACTGTACAAAAATAAGGACCGTATTGTACGAGCGTAATACGCCAAAATGTTGCCTGCACAACAATCCCTATTTCATCCGTTGTCAGGGTGCGGCTGCGTATTTTGCTCATGTAAGCATCGTATGCAATCCATATGGCAGCGTCTTACCTGTCTCCTTCCCTGTCTAACTGCCATGTTTAACTGCCTCGTACTTTGATACATGTACTTCGATTAAATGTACATAAATGCTACCCCTTCATAAATGCTTCCCCAGACTATGTCTGAGTCAGAGAGACATATCAAAAACTCATACACATTCAAGAATAAAAGGTAGCACACTGTAGCGCTATAAGTTGCAGACACAAAAATATCAAAAATATGAAAAAATATGAAAAATAAATTGCATCACTGCCTTAGAAATATGAAAAATATTTTTTCATATTTTTGTGTCCGCAACTTATAGCACTACAGTGTGCTACCTTTTATTCTTGAATGTGTATGAGTTGGTGACTCTAGGTTTTAGCACCTGTTCACATTGGATCTATGTTTGGATGTGCCCGTCAGTTTTTGATATGTATTCATTTACCTTCTGCCTGAGCACTCCACCTGGTGGTCACAGGCGTTTTAATTATAACAGGGTCATTACCCCTCCACAGAGATGTAGATTTTAGTCTGAAGAGAGGAATCATATGTTCCCATGCAGACAGACTTTCCTAAGTGAGGATTGGCATAGTTAGGACTGGTATACGAGAAGAGCCTTAACGTGGCTATCAGGTACACATAAATTGGCCTTTTTATGCGCTAAGACTTCTCAATTTTTCATATTTCTAAATCAGTGATGCAATTTATTTTTCATATTTTTTCATATTTTTCATATTTTTGTGTCCGCAACTTATAGCGCTACAGTGTGCTACCTTTTATTCTTGAATGTGTATGAGTTGGTGTCTCTAGGTTTTAGCACCTGTTCACATTGGATCTATGTTTGGATGTGCCGGTCAGTTTTTGATATGTATTCGTTTACCTTCTGCCTGAGCACTCCACCTGGTGGTCACAGGGTTTTAATTATAACAGGTTCATTACCCCTCCACAGAGATGTAGATTTTAGTCTGAAGAGAGGATTCATATGTTCCCATGCAGACAGACTTTCCTAAGTGAGGATTGGCATAGTTAGGATCTGGTATACGAGAAGAGCCTTAACGTGGCTATCAGGTACACATAAATTGGCCTTTTTATGCGCTAAGACTTCTCAATTTTCATATTTCTAAGGCAATGATGCAATTTATTTTTCATATTTTTTCATATTTTTCATATTTTTGTGTCCGCAACTTATAGCGCTACAGTGTGCTACCTTTTATTCTTGAATGTGTATGAGTTGGTGACTCTAGGTTTTAGCACCTGCTCACATTGTATCTATTTTTGGATGTGCCGGTCAGTTTTTGATATGTATTCATTTACCTTCTGCCTGAGCACTCCACTGGTGGTCACAGGCGTTTTAATTATAACAGGTTCATTACCCCTCCACAGAGATGTAGATTTTAGTCTGAAGAGAGGATTCATATGTTCCCATGCAGACAGACTTTTCTAAGTGAGGATTGGCATAGTTAGGACCTGGTATACGAGAAGAGCCTTAACGTGACTATCAGGTACACATAAATTGGCCTTTTTATGCGCTAAGACTTCTCAATTTTTCATATTTCTAAGGCAGTGATGCAATTTATTTTTCATATTTTTTCATATTTTTCATATTTTTGTGTCCGCAAGTTAAAGCGCTACAGTGTGCTACCTTTTATTCTTGAATGTGTATGAGTTGGTGACTCTAGGTTTTAGCACCTGTTCACATTGGATCTATGTTTGGATGTGCCCGTCAGTTTTTGATATGTATTCATTTACCTTCTGCCTGAGCACTCCACCTGGTGGTCACAGGCGTTTTAATTATAACAGGTTCATTACCCCTCCACAGAGATGTAGATTTTAGTCTGGAGAGAGGATTCATATGTTCCCATGCAGACAGACTTTCCTAAGTGAGGATTGGCATAGTTAGGATCTGGTATACGAGAAGAGCCTTAACGTGGCTATAAGGTACACATAAATTGGCCTTTTTATGCGCTAAGACTTCTCAATTTTTCATATTTCTAAGGCAGTGATGCAATTTATTTTTCATATTTTTCATATTTTTGTGTCCGCAAGTTATAGCGCTACAGTGTGCTACCTTTTATTCTTGAATGAGTCAGAGAGACACACACGCATGCAACAGCTGACCCACAGTCACCTGTTTCTTGCATTGCATCTCCGGCTCTACTTCTTCAAACTGCAGACAGAGGTGGTCTAATGATGATTGGGGCCCACAGAAAATTAGGTGACACAGTGTGGAAGGGAATTTCAGAACACTGACAGTCTCATCCAAACACAGACCAAGAGTGAACAGGTGCTTAACCCAGAGTCACCAACTCATACACACTCAAACAAAAAAGGAAGCACACTGTAGCAACATAGCTTGCCAACATGAGATTAGAGATGAGCGACTTTGCCTCAAAAGTAGAGTCGAACGAAATTGGCCGACTATCGGAAAAAGTCGAAGGTCCGACTGAAACTCGACCGAAACCCAATGCAAGTCAATGGGGAAAAAAAGTTGGCAGGGACGTGGAGGACAGTAAACACACCTACAGTGCCCATTTCAATGCCAACAACATCAATTCTCTTTACTTAAGCTTGTCAACCTTAATTTACTTTAGAATAATAGTAACGCATTGAAAACTGGGGGTTATTTGGCTAAAGTTGTGGGGGGGCAGGGCTGGCTCCAGGTTTTCGTGTGCCCCGGGCAAAAGAGTCTCAATGGGCCACTTTAACACATACCACAATTCATAATGCTCCGATACGGAAGAGAAATATAGGTATAGTACAATGCCAAATACTTCACTTCTTACATTACATGAGTGATATCTATTGTAAATTCTACAATAGCTCTAAACCGGACAGTATAGTCCTCCATACAGTATTATAGGCACCACATAGTGCACCATACAGAATAATGAGCCCCATATATTGCTCCATTCATAATTGGTCCCATATAATGTTCCATACAGCATATGATGAGCTCCACATAATGCTCCAGTATATGATGGTCCCCATATAATGTGCCCTACAGTATAGGATGGTCCCCATAGAGTATAATGAGCCCTACATATTGCTCCATATAGTATAATGAGTCGCATATAAAGCTCCATATAGTATATGATGGGCCCCATATAATGCTCCATACAGAATAGGCCCATATGTGCTCCATATGATGCTCCATATTTAAAGGGCCCTATATGATGCCCCATAAATAATGAACCCCATAAGATGCTCCAGTATATGATGGGCCCCATGGATGTTGCTCCAGTGTATGATGGGCTTATATAATGCTCCATATATAATGGGCCCCATATGATGCTCTAGTGTACAATGGGCCCCGTATATGATGCTCCAGTCTATGATGGGCCCCATTTATAATGCTCCAGTGTATAATGTGCCCCATATATAATGCTCCAGTGTATAATGGGCCCTATCTATGATGCTCCAGTGTATGATGGGCCTATATAATGCTCCATATATAATGGGCCCCATAAGATGCTCCAGTATATGATGGGCCCCATGGATGATGCTCCAGTGTATGATGGGCCTATATAATGCTCCATATAAAATGGGCTCCATATGATGTCCAGTATATGATGGGCCCTATGGATGATGCTCCAGTGTATGATGGGCCTATACAATGCTCCATATATAATGGGCACCATATGATGCTCCAGTGTATAATGGGCCCCGTATATGATGCTCCAGTGTATAATGGGCCCCATTAATAATGCTCCAGTGTATGATGTGCCCCATACATAATGCTCCAGTGTATAATGGGCCCTATCTATGATGCTCAAGTGTATGAAGGGCCCTATATATAATTCTACAGTGTATAATGCTCCCCATATATTGCTCCAAACATTAAAAAAATGAAATACCTCTCCTAGCTGGGCACTGCTCTTCTCTGGACTCCTCTGCGTCGCCATCTTCCATCTCTCTGCACTGTGACTGTCCAGGCAGAGGGTGCATAGATGTGATGTCATCGCGTTCTCTGACTTGAATGTCAATGTCAGGAAACGTGGAAGACGTCACACAGTGGAGCAAGGAGAGGTAAGTATTGCAAGTGCTGGGTCCCTGAGCAAACAGGGGGGGCCCACTCGTGGGCTCTGGCACTGGCACAGGGCCCCTCATAGTACACCGGTGTCTCTGACGGCGAGTGGGCCCCCCCACCTGCTCAGGGCCACGGCACTTGCCCGGGTGCGCCAGGTGCTAACGCCCGCCCTGGAGGGGTTACAGCCCAGTTAGGGAGGTGGAAAAACTGGCATATGTTGAGGTGTAGGCTGGACGTTCAGCAGCTGCAAATGGAGGAATTGGAGAAGTCGGAGGAAGAGGAGGACAAAGCGACCAATTTTGCTGGCAACCTATGTGTCATCAGGGGAAGGTGGTACAAAAGCATTTGAAACCCAGGCATGGTTCATTTTAATGAAGGTGAGATCATCATCATTATTATCTGTTGACAGCCGGATCCTTCTTTCTGTCAGGATTGATCCAGCAGCACTGAAGACTCTTTCTGATAGCACACTACCAGCAGGGCAAGCGAGCTCCTGTAAGGCATATTGTGCCAATTCAGGCCAGGTGTCCAGTTTACAGGCCCAGTAGTCAAAGGGGAATGACCTGTGAGGGAGTACATCGATAGGGAAGGAGAGGTAATTTTGAACCATAGTTGACAACTGCTGACTCCTGTCTGTTGCAATCGATTCAGTATTAACAGTCGTGTGAGCTATACTCGAGAAATCAGTCCACAACATGGTCATGAAACCCCTGTCTCCAACGCCACTTCGGCTGTGTGCACCACGAACACCTCTTCCATGCTGCCCAGTTCGGCTGGTGGTAGAACCTGCACCACTGCTGTGTGCTGGGAATGCCTCTAACAAACGGTTTATCAGAGTTGATTGTTTGTTCGCCAATATTAGCTCTAGGTTCTCCTGTGGCATGATGTTCTTTAATTTGCCTTTATAGCATGGATCGAGGATGCTGGCCAACCAGTAGTCGTCATCCTTCATAATTTTGGCAATGTGGGGGTCCCTTTTTAGGATCCGCAAGACATAATCACACATGTGGGCCAATGTTCCAGGTGTCAATGATGCATTGCCAGTGGATCGGTGGAGGAGCACTTTCTGCCAAATCCACATCCCTCCAGTCACGCACAAACCCTGTACCTAACCTTGGCAAGCCAACATTTTCTCTTGCCCCATAAGTAGCATCCTGCTCCCTAAAATAATCATCCCCCTCATCATCCTCCTCCTCCTCTTCCTCCACCTCGTCCAGGACAGTTCCCTGAGCAGACATTGGCTGACTGTCATCAAGGCTTCCCTCCTCCTCATCTTCCTCCTCCGCTGCAGACACTTGATCATTAATGTGCGTCAAAGTTTGCATGAGCAGACGCTTAAGTGGGATGCTCATGCTTATGATGGCGTCGTCTGCGCTTACCAGCCGTGTGCATTCCTCAAAACACTGAAGGACTTTACAGAGCTCTTTCAGCTTTGACCACTGCACACCCGACAACTCCATGTCTGCCCTCAAACTGCCTGCCTGTGCATCCTCCCACAAATGCATTACAGCCTGCCTCTGTTCGCACAGCCTCTCAACCATGTGCATGGTGGCGTTCCTCCTTGTTGCAACGTCTATGATTAGGCGGTGCTTGGGGAGGTGGAGCGATCACTGCAGCCTCTGCATATGACTGGAGTCTACGGGCGAGTGACGGATGTGCGAGCACAGTCTTCGCACCTTATGGAGCAGGGCTGGTAACTCCGGATTATTATTTATGAAGCACTGCACCACCAGGTTCAAGGTGTGAGCCAGGCAAGGTATGTGTCTGAGTTTTGCCAGGGCTATGGCCGCCATTATCACTGACTACCTTGCCTGGCTCGAGATGTAAACTGCCCAGCCATGACTCAGTTTCTCGCTGCAAGTAGTCGACCAGTACCTCCGCGGTTTGTCTGTTGTCGCCCAAAGACATCATCTTTAAAACAGCCTGCTGATGCTTACCACTAGCTGTTCGATAGTGGGACACCTCGTGTGCAAAAGTGGCAGCTGCGGATGGAGTGCTCGTGCGACTGCACTCTGTCGACGAGCTTTCGCTTCTGGAGGAGGAGGGTCGAACACCTACAGCAAACTGTTGCCTATACCGTGAGCTAGGCAGCACTGTCCCACCACCGTTGTCCCCTGTCGACCCTGCATCCACCACATTAACCCAGTGCGCAGTGATGGACACGTAACGGCCCTGGCCATGCCTACTGGCCCATGCATCTGTTGTGAGGTGCACCTTTCCACTCACTGATTGTTTGAGTGCATGGACAATGCGGTCTTTCACATGCAGGTGGAGGGCAGGGATGGCTTTTCTAGAAAAGAAGTGCCGACTGGGTAGGTCATAGCGTGGGACAGCGTAGGCCATGAGCTCTCGGAATGCTGCGCTTTCAACCAAACGGAAAGGCATTATCTCTAATGAGATCAGTTTGGCAATGTAGGCGTTCAAAGCCAGTGTACGCGGATGAGAGGATAAGTACTTTTTTATCCTACTCAGAGTGTCTGCTAGGGTGAACTGGGCTTGAGAGCTGCATATGGGGGAACTAGCGGTGGACATGGTGGACTGAGAGGGGGTTGGTGATGGTGGTGGTGGTGGTGATGGACTAGATTCAGTCTTTCGTTGGAAAAACATTTTGATTCCCTGACTGTTTTGGCCTTGCAATGGCACCTCAACATTTCTTGCTGGTGGTGTGCTAACCTTTGGGCTTACAGTGGGGGAAGCGATGTAGCGTTGCTGGCTACCTTCAGTCGGAGCAGGTGCACATGTGCTACCTGAGGTTTTGTAGTCCGTCCACGCTTGCAAGCACATGGTGTTTAAATGTCTAAGCATACAACTGGTATTTAAATTTCAGAGATTTTTCCATCGGTTAAAGGTCCTTCCGCACTTCTTACAGATAACCTTTGCCTCATCAATAGGATTTTGGTCAAAAAAGTGCCACACTGCACTCTTCCTACTATGGAATGAATTTTCAGGGCTTGCACGCTGTGCTAATTAGACCATCTGGCCAAGCTGTCCTGCAACCCTTTTTGTTTTTTTAACACGTTTTTGGACTGCTACAGGGCTGCCAGATAACGGCAGCTGCGATGTCGATGCCTGCTGCGGATCCTCCTCCTTTCTGAGCTATTACCAGTGGCACCCCCAATGGATGCCAATCCGGGCCAACAACTGGGTCATCCATTACCTCCTCTACAATTTCATCTGCACCTTCCTCTGTGTCACCGTGTAAGGTGGTATAGTATGCGGGAAGGGGTACCTGAGTTTCATCAGGGTCAGAATCTGGCTCAGTAGACTGCGAGGTCAATGCAGTGCTCTGGGTGAATGTAACAGCAGAATCATATAGCAGTGGCTGTGCGTCAGTGCACTCCATGTCATATTCATCTTGGACTGGGGAATTCAGGATTTGACTTGATAACCCAGGCATGGTATGTGAAAAAAGCTCCAGGGAGTAATCTGAAGTGTGGCCTGCTGTATCCTTCAGTTTTGTTGTGGGTGAAGGACACAAGGAAAGGTGTCGTTCCTGACCAGGAGCCTGCACTGACGACTCAGTGCTTGCAGTTTTTGAAACTTCAGAAGAGGAGGTGATAGAGCTGGAGGCTGTTTCGGCAATGTAAGCCAAAACCTCTTCCTGATGCTCCGGCTTTAAAAGCGGTTTACCTACTCCCAGAAAAGGGAGCCTTCCAGGCCTTCTTGAGCCAGATGATGACTCAGGCTCAATACCTCCTGCCTTAGGTGCAATTGTTCTTTTGGCAATACCAGCAGATGCACCACCACCGTCACCATCAGAATCAGCTGGCCGCACACGTCTGCGGCCTCTTCCACCATACTTCCTCATGTTTGGGAAAATTGTTATGTTAGGTAGCTGAGGAGGACAGGAACAACAGCCGGGCAGCCGAACACCTGAGATGTTGGTAACTAATGGGTTGCAGATTCCTAAACTAACCACACAACTAGAGGTAGCCGTGGAGCGTTCCTACGTTGATCCTAGACGCCTCGTCACAGCCTGAGAGATAACTACACCTAAAGGCAGAAAGATGAAAGCTATCTGCATGGGAGCAGATCTCCAAAGAAAATAGGAAGCCCCCAAACATGTAATGGCAGTTAGACAAGAAGAAAGCACAGACACAGACAGAAAATAGAATGAGCAAACGCTGGGGCCACAAGCTGACTAAATAGGATAGGACAGAAGAGATTACTTTCTGCAACCCAGAAAACCCTACAAAAATCCAACAATTCTGATTACAAAAATACTGAGATCACACGATCTCGCCACCCACTAAATCAGATCTCAGTGTGAACAAAACTAAGCCGCAGCCGCTGAAAAAGCAGGAAAAAGCAAATGAAAAAATAACAGTGGCTACAGACAAACTGTGAGGAGCACAGGCCCCAGGAGGGGATCCGGCTGTCCTCCACAAATGTGCAGAAAACTATGCAAATAGCAAGCACAAAAAGAAAAGCAGAAAATATCTTATCTGAAAGCAGCAGACGCAGGCAAGACACCAGCAAACTTCCAAATGAACCAGGAACAACAATTGAGACCAGAACAATTGATCACCGGCGACCATCATGGGAGGGAACCTCCCTTATATCAGTACAGTCAGTGATCCCAGATTGCAATTCCTCGCTGGAAGGTTCAGTACTGTCTGTAACCACCAGAGGGAGCCTCTGCTCATTCACAACAGTACCCCCCCTTGAGGAGGGGTCACCGAACCCTCACTTGTGCAACCAGGCCGATCAGGATGAGCTCGGTGATAGGCATGGATCAGTCTCCTAGCATGGATGTCCGAAGCAAACACCCAAGAATTGTCCTCCTGACCATAACCTCTCCACTTAACCAAATACTGGAGTTTCCGTCTAGAAAAACGAGAATCCAATATTTTCTCAACCACATACTCCAGATTGCCCTCAACCAAAACAGGGTCAGGAGGCACAGCCATAGGAACCACTGGCTCGACAAACCTCTTCAATAAGGACTTGTGGAATATGTTATGGATCTTAAATGTACCTGGAAGAAGCAAGCGGAAGGAAACTGGATTAAGAATCTCCATGATCTTATAAGGTCCAATTAACCTAGGCTTAAACTTTGGAGATGCAACCCTCATTGGGATATTTCTTGAGGACAA
Organism: Oophaga sylvatica; assembly: GCA_033576555.1. Taxonomy (NCBI): domain Eukaryota; kingdom Metazoa; phylum Chordata; class Amphibia; order Anura; family Dendrobatidae; genus Oophaga; species Oophaga sylvatica. The sequence continues at coordinate 117,009 of JARQOD010000560.1, read as the reverse complement.
CCAAACCAAGTCCCCCACTTTAAACCGAGGACCATCAGTCCTATGCCGGTTGCCAAACCGCTGGTCCTTCTCTTGAGAGAGAGACAACCTCTCCACTACCTGGTCCCAAATCTGCTGCATTCGCTCCACAACAGAGTCAGCACCCGGACAGACAGAAGCCTCCGCCTGTCCCGAAGAAAATCGAGGGTGAAAACCAGAATTGCAGAAAATTGGAGACATCAAGGTGGCAGAGCTATCCCTATTATTAAGTGCAAACTCAGCCAAAGGCAAAAAAGAGACCCAGTCATCTTGATCAGCAGACACAAAACATCTCAAATAAGTCTCCAAGGTCTGGTTTGTTCTCTCGGTTTGTCCATTGGTCTGAGGATGAAATGCAGAGGAGAAAGATAATTGAACACCAAGTTTAGAAAAAAATGTCTTCCAAAATCTGGAAACAAACTGGACTCCTCTGTCAGACACAATGTTCTCCGGAATGCCGTGCAACCGAACCACGTGCTGAAGGAACAAAGGCACCAACTCGGAGGAGGAAGGCAACTTAGGTATCATCATGTATCATCTTGGAAAACCTATCACAGGTTACCTAGATAACAGTCATTCTATGAGAGACAGGGAGGTCGGAAATAAAATCCATAGAGATATGGGTCCATGGTCTCTTGGGCACAGGTAATGGCATCAACAAACCACTAGAGTGAGAGCAAGGCTTGGAACGAGAGCAAGTCCCACAGGACTGCTCAAAGTCCCTGACGTCACGAGACAAAGTAGGCCACCAAAAGGACCGACTCACCAAGTCTCTGGTACCAAAAATCCCGGATGACCAGCCAATGCGGAACAATGAATCTCAGACATCACACTCTTCTTCCACTGGTCTGGGACAAACAATTTCCCAACAGGGCAGTGCTCAGGTTTATCCTCCTAACATCCCTCCAGAGCCAGTCTCAAATTGGGCGAGATGGCGGAAAGTACTACACCCTCTTTCAAAATAACAGCAGGATCAGATAACTCAGGAGTTTCCGCAAAGAAACTCCTTAAGAGGTCATCCGCCTGGACATTCTTAGTGCCAGGAAGAAAAGAAACCACTAAATTAAAACGTGTGAAAAACAAGGCCCACCTGGCCTGTCTAGGATTAAGTCGCTTGGCTGATTCAAGATAAACCAGGTTCTTATGGTCCGTGAGGACCACCACCTGATGTTTGGCTCCTTCCAGCCAATATCTCCACTCTTCAAAGGCCCACTTCATGGCCAATAACTCCCGATTACCCACGTCATAATTACGTTCAGTTGGAGAAAACTTTCGAGAGAAAAAGGCACAAGGGTTACTCTAGAGGTCTCTGGATCCCTTTGGGACAAAACTGCACCTGCCCCAATTTCAGAAGCATCAACCTCCACCTGAAACGGTAGAGAAACATCAGGCTGCCGTAGAACAGGAGCAGAAGTGAATCTCTGCTTAAGTTCCTGAAACGCAGAAACTGCCTCAGGAGGCCAATTCACCACATCAGAACCCTTTTTGGTCATATCAGTCAATGGTTTAATAATACCGGAGAAATTACCAATAAATTTACGATAAAAATTGGCAAAACCCAAAAATCTCTGAAGAGCCTTTAATGAAGTAGGTTGAACCCAATCACAGATGGCCTGAACCTTGACCGGGTCCATTTCAATAACAGACGGAGACAAAATGAATCCCAGAAATGAGACCTTCTGTACGCCAAAAAGACACTTTGATCCCTTCACATACAGTGCATTCTCTCTCAAAATCTGGAACACAGTCCGAACATGTTTCACATGACAGTCCCAGTCGTTGGAAAAAATCAAGATATCATCCAAATAGACAATCAGAAATTTATCCACAAAATACCTGAAAATATCATTCATGAAGGATTGGAAGACGGAAGGAGCATTAGTGAGCCCAAAAGGCATCACTAGGTACTCAAAATGCCCCTCTGGGGTATTAAACGCCGTCTTCCATTCATCCCCGTGCTTAATGAGAATAAGGTTATACGCCCCCCTGAGGTCAAGCTTGGTAAACCAACTAGCACTTTTCACTCTGGAAAACAGGTCAGAAATCAAGGGTAACGGATATTGATATTACACAGTGATCTTATTCAGGAGGCGATAATCAATACACGGCCTCAATGAACCATCCTTTTTGGCCACAAAGAAAAAACCGGGCGCCCAAGGGTGAAGAGGATGGTCTGATATGACCCTTCTCCAATGACTCCTTTATATAAGATCGCATAGCATCGTGTTCAGGTACAGATAAGTTAAAAAAGCGACCCTTAGGAAATTTACCACAGGCGCTAACTCAATAGCGCAATCGTAGCTTCTGTGAGGAGGTAATTATGCAGACTTACTTTCACTAAACACATCAGAAAAATCAGTCAAAAAGTCAGGGACATCCTGAGATTGGGGAGAGGCAGAAAAAACAGGAGTGTCAGTATTAACACATTGGCAACCCCAACTGGTCACAGACACAGATTTCCAATCCAAAAGAGGATTATGAGTCTGTAACCAAGGGAAACCCAGTACAATAATGTCATGCAGATTATGCAACACCAGAAATTTGCAACTCTCCTGATGATCTGGTTCAACCCTCATTATCACCTGAGTAGAAAATTGGGGTTTATTCTCTGCCAAAGGGGTAGAATCAATGCCCAGTAAAGGAATAGACTTCCGCAGGGGTATCATGGGAAACCCACAACATTTGGCAAAGTCAAAATCCATCAGGTTAAAAGCTGCTCCTGAATCAACAAAAGCCTGAGCCGAAAATGTGGACATGGAGCAAATGAGGGTAACAGTCAACAGAAATTTAGTCTGAACACTACCCAAGACAACTGAGCGTGCAAAACGTCTTCCCCGCTTAGGACAGATGGAAATAGCATGAGAGGCGTTACCACAGTAGAAACATAACCCATTGCGCTTTCGAAACTCATGATGCTGTGCCCCAGAAGCCACTCCATCACAGTGCATGGGCCCAGGAGCTGGCTCGCAAGGCAACACCATCTCACGCATACCTCTGCGCTCATGCAAACGTCTGTCAATTTGAATAGCCAATGACATAGAATCATTGAGACCAGAGGGAACAGGGAATCCCACCATAACATCCTTTACATTCTCTGACAGCCCCTTCCGAAAAAGGGCTGCCAAAGCATCATCATTCCATTTGGTCAGGACTGCCCACTTTCGGAATTTCTGACAGTACAACTCAGCATCTTCAAGACCCTGATTTAATGCCAACAATGTCTTTTCAGCTTGATCAGTGACATTAGGTTCATCGTACAATAACCCCAGAGCCAGAAAAAATACATCAATATCATTCAAAACAGGATACCCAGGTGTCAGGGAAAAATCCCAATCCTGAGGGTCGCCGCGCAGGAGAAAGATGACAATTTGAACCTGCTGTGCTGCGCTCCCCGAGGACTTAGGCTTTAAGGCAAAAAACAACTTACAGTTATTTTTGAAATTCAGAAATTTAGCCAGATCCCCCAAAAACAAATCTGGCATGGGAGTCCTAGGTTCCACAACCGGCAACCTAGAAAGATAGGTAGCAATACTCCGAACCTCAGTGGCAAGCTGATCCACACGGCCAGACAACTGTGCAAACTCCATTGGGGAAAAAAAAATCCTCCTCAGCACCCAGAGAAAAAGAGGGAAAAAATGCAACAAACAGAAAAAAAAAAAAAATCTTTGCAACTCTGACAACTTTTTTCTTTCCACACTATTTTTCCCTTCTGTGAGTACCATATAATTTTCAGTTTGGCCGGTGATACTGTTATGTTAGGTAGCTGAGGAGGACTGGAACAACAGCAGGGCAGCCGAACACCTGAGATGTTGGTAACTAATGGGTTGCAGATTCCTAAACTAACCACACAACTAGAGGTAGCCGTGGAGCGTTCCTACGTTGATCCTAGACGCCTCGTCACAGCCTGAGAGATAACTACACCTAAAGGCAGAAAGATGAAAGCTATCTGTCCCGGAACAGATCCCCAAAGAAAATATGAAGCCCCCAAACATGTTATGGCAGTTAGACAAGAAGAAAGCACGGACACAGACAGAAATTAGAATGAGCAAACGCTGGGGCCACAAGCTGACTAAATAGGATAGGACAGGAGAGATTACTTTCTGCAACCCAGAAAACCCTACAAAAATCCAACAATTCTGATTACAAAAATACTGAGATCACACGATCTCGCCACCCACTAAATCAGATCTCAGTGTGAACAAAACCAAGCCGCAGCCGCTGAAAAAGCAGGAAAAAGCAAATGAAAAAAACAACAGTGGCTACAGACAAACTGTGAGGAGCACAGGCCCCAGGAGGGGACCCGACTGTCCTCCACAAATGTGCAGAAAACTATGCAAATAGCAAGCACAAAAAGAAAAGCAGAAAATATCTTATCTGGAAGCAGCATACGCAGGCAAGACACCAGCAAACTTCCAAATGAACCAGGAACCACAATTGAGACCAGAACAATTGATCACCAGCGACCATCATGGGAGGGAACCTCCCTTATATCAGTACAGTCAGTGATCCCAGATTGCCATTCCTCGCTGGAAGGTTCAGTACTGTCTGTAACCACCAGAGGGAGCCTCTGCTCATTCACAACAGAAAATGTAAGAAAAATACCAGCAGATATATGGTACTGTACCAGAAACGTTCAGCTGTATACAGTGTAGGGGAAAATTTTAATCTCCGTATATATTTCCGGAGTCACACACAAAAGCTTTCTCAGTATGTATTTGACCATAATACAAGAGGCAGAAAAAAGGTACTGTATCAGAAGATACCAGGTGGATATAGTATAGGGGAAAATGTAAATCTCTGTATTTATTTCCAGAGTCACACACAGACTCTCTCTCAGTATGGATTTGCCCATTATACAAAAGGCAGTAAAAAGTCACTGTATCACAGGATACCAGGTGTATATAGTATAGGGAAAATTTAAATCTCCGTATATATTTCCTGAGTCACACACAGACGCTCTCTCAGTATGGATTTAACCCTAATACAAAAGGCAGAAAAAAGGTACTGTATCAGAAGATACCAGGTGTATATAGTATGGGGGAAAATTTAAATCTCCGTATATATTTCCGGAGTCACACACAGACGCTCTCTCAGTATGGATTTGACCGTAAAAACAAAAGACAAAAAAAAGGTACTGTATCAGAAGATACCAGGTGGATATACTATAGGGGAAAGTTTAAATCTCCGTATATATTTCCGGAGTCACACACAGACGCTCTCTCAGTATGGATTTGACCGTAATACAAAAGGCAGTAAAAAGGTACTGTATCAGAAAATACCAGGGGTATATAGTGCATTTGAAAATTTAAATCTCCGTATATATTTCCGGAGTCACACACAGATGCTCTCTCAGTATGGATTTGACCGTAATACAAAAGGCAGAAAAAATGTACTGTATCAGAAGATACTAGGTGTATGTAGTGTATGGGAAAATTTAAATCTCCGTATATATTTCCGAAGTCACACACAGACGCTCTCTCAGTATGGATTTCACCCTAATACAAAAGGCAGAAAAAAGGTACTGTATCAGAAGATACCAGGTGTATATAGTATAGGGGAAAATTTAAATCTCCGTATATATTTCCGGAGTCACACTCAGATGCTCTCTCAGTATGGATTTGACCGTAAAAACAAAAGGCAAAAAAAAGGTACTGTATCAGAAGATACCAGGTGGATATACTATTGGGGAAAGTTTAAATCTCCGTATATATTTCCGGAGTCACACACAGACGCTCTCTCAGTATGGATTTGACCGTAATACAAAAGGCAGTAAAAAGGTACTGTATCAGAAAATACCAGGTGTATATAGTGCATTTGAAAATTTAAATCTCCGTATATATTTCCGGAGTCACACACAGATGCTCTCTCAGTATGGATTTGACCGTAATACAAAAGGCAGAAAAATGTACTGTATCAGAAGATACCAGGTGTATGTAGTGTATGGGAAAATTTAAATCTCCGTATATATTTCCGAAGTCACACACAGATGCTCTCTCAGTATGGATTTGACCGTAATACAAAAGGCAGAAAAAATGTACTGTATCAGAAGATACCAGGTGTATGTAGTGTATGGGAAAATTTAAATCTCCGTATATATTTCCGAAGTCACACACAGACGCTCTCTCAGTATGGATTTGACCATAATACAAAAGGCAGAAAAAAGGTACTGTATCAGAAGATACCAGGTGTACACAGTATAGGGGAAAATTTAAATCTACGTATATATTTCCGGAGTCATACACAGATAGTCATCATGTATTTGTCTGTGATACCAGCCGGTACACGGTAGTGTGTGAGGAGCATACAGCTCTATACAGTGTGTGAAAAAAATGAACGCTCTAACTGTGCAGAAAAAAGAATAAAAGTATTAGTGCTGTGTAAAAAGCAGTCTGCACAGCAGTGTACACCAGGGCCGGCGTTAGGGGCAGGCAGACCAGGCAGCTATGGGGCCCGTATGGCGGGGGGGCCTGCCTGCCCCAGCGCCGAAACCCCCCGCCGCTGCATTTAACTATAACGCCGGTACAGTTCAAAGCAATGGTGGAGGAGAGTGTCAGCTGATGCTCCCTCTCCCATCATTCCCCGCTCTGCCTCTGACACAGCGGGTGCGCGATGACATCATCGCACACTCCCTGTGTACCAGGCATTGCTGGCTGAGCCAGGAGACAGCCTGGAGCAGCGTGGGCACGAGGAGAGATGAGGAGTGCGTTTTTATTTTTAATGTGACAGTGAGTACTGGACTATGGGGGCCATTCTAGGGAGGGGAGGGGAGGTGCTATATACCATGTGGGGCTGTGTGCTATATACCATGTGGGGCTGTGTTCTGTATACCATGTGGGGCTGTGTGCTGTATACCATGTGGGGCTGTGTGCTGTATACCATGTGAGGCTGTGTGCTGTATACCATGTGGGGCTGTGTGCTGTATACCATGTGGGGCTACGTGCTGTATACCATGTGGCGCTGCATGCTGTATACCATGTAGGGCTGCGTGCTGTATACCATGTGGGGCTGCGTGCTGTATACCATGTGGGACTGCGTGCTGTATACCATGTGGGGCTGCATGCTGTATACCATGCGGGGCTGCATGCTGTATACCATGAGGGGCTGCGTGCTGTATACCATGAGGGGCAGCGTGCTGTATACCATGTGGGCCTGCATGCTGTATACCATGTGGGGCTACGTGCTGTATACCATGTGGGGCTGTGTGCTGTATACCATGTGGGGCTGCGTGCTGTATACCATGTGGGGCTGTGCTATACACCATGGTACTGCCATATATTCTATGGAGGGGCTGCATTATATTGTAAGAGGGTGGCTGCATTATATTGTATGGAAGGGCTGCGTTATACTCTGTGGGGTGGCTGCATTAGGCTCTATGAGGTGGTTGCGTTATACTGTATCGAGGACTATGGGGAATACATTATACTATATGAAGAACTATGGGGTGCATTATACTATGGGAAGCGAATTGTACTACATGGATGACTGGCGGTGTTATTATACTATATGGAGCACTATGAGGAGTGTATTATACTATATGAAGGACTATGGGGAGTGTATTATACTATATGGAGCACTATGAGGAGTGTATTATACTATATGGAGGACTATGAGGAGTGTATTATACTATATGGAGGACTATGGGGCACATTATATTATATGGAGGACTATGGGGTGTAAACTGTAGATGTGCTGCTGATAATATGACACTGTATTGTGATCTGTTAGTGATTCATTAGTGATAATTCTGTCCCCATCATTCTTTCTTAGATGGTGGAAAGAGGCCGGAAACAAGTGTTGAACGACTTCAATATTGTCGATCACACTCATTTAGCGGCCTGACCTCAGCGCATGAAAATACAATCAAAATACTTTTGTGTGATGTGCAATATGTTAACATTTGGGGCCCCATTTTAAACTTTGCCTAGCGCCACACTTTGCCTAAAAACCGGCCCTGGTGTACACACAGCAATACAGCTAGCAGGCAGCCTAATAACCAGCGCTGCTGCACACAAGAAAATCCTCCACTATCACTGGCAGGCAGCCTAATAACCAGTGCTGCTGCACACAAGAAAATCCTCCCCTGTCACTGGCGGGCAGCCTAATATACCAGCGCTGCTGCACACAAGAAAATCCTCCACTGTCACTGCACACTAACTGTACAGCACAATTGCTATCAGCACAAGCACAAAAGAACTTCTCTTTCCAGCCCTAACTCTCTCCAAACTGATAAACAGCATCAGCAACCTCTCCCTACTGTTAAGATCGGCAGAAGTAAAATGGCGGTCGGCGGTCAGGGCTTTTATAGACACTATGACGCTCCCCAAAGCAAGCCAATCACTGCAATGCCCTTCTCTAAGATGGTGGTGGACCCTGCCCATGTCATCTCGTTGCCCACAGTGTACGTCCTTGCTCATTGGCTGAAAAAAGGCACCTGCAAGTATTATGGGAAAACCGACTTTGGCGCTCGGGTCGACGACCACATGACCGACTTCACGCTATGGTTGGGTTTCGCTCGGCGAAACCCGACTTTGGCGAAAGTCGGCGACTTATGAATCTGACCGACCTGTTTCGCTGAACTCTACATGAGATTTGAAAAATGAAGTGCATCACTGCCTTAGAAATATGAAAAATTGAGAAAGCTTAGCGCATAAAATGGCCAATTTATGTGTACCTGGAAAATGAGAAACGCCTTAACATGGCTTCCAGGTACACATAAATTGGCCATTTTATGCGCTAAGCTTTCTCAATTTTTCATATTTCTAAGGCAGTGATGCAATTCATTTTTCATATCTCATGTTTGCAAGCTATGGTGCTACAGTGTGCTTCCTTTTTTGTTTGAGTGTGTATGCGTTGGTGACTCTGGGTGAAGCACCTGTTCACACATAGAAGACTTTTCTAAGTGAGGATTGGCATTAGTTAGGACCTGGAAAACAAGAAACGCCTTAACGTGGCTTCCAGTTACACATAAATTGGCCATTTTATGCGCTAAGCTTTCTCAATTTTTAATATTTCTAAGGCAGTGATGCAATTCAGTTTTCATATCTTGTGTTTGCAAGCTATGGTGCTACAGTGTGCTTCCTTTTTTGTTTGACAATGTGGAAGGGGGCCCACAGAAAATTAGGTGACAGTGGGAAAGGGGGCACTCAGGTATTTAACCCCTTCACAACATCCACCTTACATATATGGTGCATATTAAATGCCACTGTCAATCTCTGACAGCAGCACTTAACATGTGGCGCCGACATGCATGCGCATCATTATTTTGCCCATTAGCGCACCTGTTACGTGATTGCATGTCGCCGATGGATTGCAATGACAGCAATGGGTTAGCTGATGACCCATGGTCATGTCATTAACGAGCCCCTTTGAAACCCCACAGGAGACTGTGATTTATGCAATATACAGCGATGCTTTGGCATCATTGTACTGTATATAGCATAGGCGAACAGGCAATCACATTTTTAAGTCCCCTAAGCAGGCCGCCATCAGGACATTACTGCCCTGACTGGCATATGGGGCACGATGACCAGAGGGGGGCCCACATCGGGTCCAGTTTCTTCTGGTCATCGGGCCCCAGCGGCATTATTCTGCCAGAGCAGAAACTGAACCTGTGTCTGAGACACAGGTTCAGTTAGCTTTATTGCTGTGCAGGCCTGGGCAATAGTTAAAAGCCACCAGCCAATCGGAGGCTGGCAGCTGACATCAGTGCGCACGTCACCGGCGTATGACGTCCTTGTCATTCGCTAGTGAGTGTGTGCTTGAACTGCATGGAGGGAAGATTGCGCAGAAGGAGCACAACAAGGTAAGGAGAAAGTTTTTTTACATTTTTATTGAAAGCGGCAGGGGGCAGGATGGAGACACAGGGGCAGGATGGGAGACACAGGGGAAGATGGAGACACAGGGGAAAGAATGGAGACACAAGGGGAAGAATGGAGACACAAGGGGCAAGAATGGAGACACAGGGGAAGAATGGGACCTAGGGAGCAAGAATGGAGACACAGGGTGCAAGAATTGAGACACGGGGCCAGAATGGCGACACACGGCAAGAATGGCGACACACGGGGCAAAATGGAGACACAGGGGCAAGAAGGAGACACAGGGGGCAAGAATGGAGACACAGGGGCAAGAATGGAGACACATGAGGTAAGAATGGAGACACATGGGCAAGAATGGAGACACATGGGGCAAGAATGGAGACACGGGGCAAGAATGAGACACGGGGGCATAAATGGAGACACGGGGCAAGAATGGAGACACGGGGCAAGAATGGAGACACAGGGGCTTGAATGGAGACACAGAGGGCAAGAATGGAGACACAGGGAGCAAGAATAAAGACACAGGAGGCAAGAATAAAGACCAGGAGGCAAGAATGGAGACACGGGGCAAAAATGGAGACACGAGTCAAGAATGGAGACAGGGACAAGAATGGAGACACGGGAGCAAGAATGGAGACACAGGTGGCAAGAATGGAGACACGAGGCATGATTCGAGACACGGGCAAGAATGGAGACATGGGGCATGAATAAGACACAGGGCATGAATAGAGACAGTGGGCAAGAATGGAGACACGGGCAAGAATGGAGACACGGGAAGGATGGGAGGCATAAGGGGAAGAATAGTGACAAAAAGGGAAAGAATGGAGACAAAGGGGGCATGAATGGAGACACGGGCAAGAATGGAGAAACGGGGTCAAGAATGAAGACAGATGGGGCAGGATCATGGGCAGGATTGAGACAGATGGGGCAGGATCATGGGGCAAGATTGAGACAGATGGGCAGGATCATGGAGCAGGATGGAGACAGATGGGGCAGGATCATGGGCAGGATGGAGACAGATGGGCAGAATCATGGGGCAGGATGGAGACAGATGGGGCAGGATCATGGGGAGGATGGAGACAGATGGGGCAGGATCATGGGCAGGATGGAGACAGATGGGCATGATCATGGGGCAGTAAGGAGACACATGTGTTTTGTTTCGGTAGCTGAGGAGTGCAGGTAAAAAAGGCAATACACCAGAGCAGTTGGAATCTATGAGATTGCAGTACCCTGACTAACCACCACAACTAGAGGCAGCCGTGGAGCGTTCCTATGTTGGTCCTAGACGCCTCGTCACAGCCTGAGAAACTAACTACACCTAAAGATAGAAATAGGAAAGCTATCTGCCCGGAGCAGAACCCCAAAGATAATAGAAAGCCCCCAAACAAGTAATGGCGGTTAGACAAGAAGAAATACTGACACAGAAAGAAAATAGTATGAGCAAACGCTGGGGCCCAAACTAACTAAATAGAAAAGGATAGGAAGGGTACTTACTGCAATCCCAGAAAACCCTGAAAAGCACCAACTCTACTAATTTCAAAATCACCTGAGATCACACGACCTCTACCACCTAAATTAGTTCTCTGGTGTAACAAAATCAAAACAGCAGCCACTGAAAAAACTGGAAAAAGCAAAAGTACAAACATCAGTGGCTGAACTAAACTGAGAGGGCAAAAGCCCCCAAAGGGGACCCAGAAGGCCCCCAAAGAAGTGCAGGACAAAATGCAAAAATATAGTACAAAAACAAAAAGAAGAAAATGTCTTATCTGTTAGCAGGAGATGCAGACACGACACAGCAGGCTACAAGGGAAACAGGAATGAAGGATTCAGACCAGAACAATTGATCACCGGCAACCCTGATGGGAAGGTGACTCCCTTATATAAGACCAGTCAGTAACACCTGATTCCCAGTCCTCACAATCTTCACTGAACAGACCAGTACCGCTTGTAACCACCAGAGGGAGTCTCTGTTCAGAACTCATCTCAAACCCATTCACAACACACATGGAGCAGGATCATGGGGCAGTATAGAGACACATGGTGCAGGATAGATACAATGGAGACAGGTGGGGCAGGATCACAGGACAGATGGAGCAGGATGACAGGGTAGATAGGGCAGGATCACAGGGCAGATGGGCAGGATCACGGGGCAGATGGGGCAGGATCACAGGGCAGATGGGGCAGGATCACGGGACAGATGGGGCAGGATCACAGGGCAGATGGGGAAAGATCACAGGACAGATGGAGCAGGATCACGGGTCATCACATGGGGGCAGAATGGATACTCATGAGGGCAGGATGGGAGAACATATGGGGCCAAGATGTGAGAACATATGGCTGGAGCCAGGAATGAGACACACTGGGGCCAGGATGGGGGATATTATTACCAAAGGGACTAATTAAGGGATATTATTACAGCAATCAAGTATTTATTTTATTTTTTAAGAATACCATTTTAAATGGGGGGCGTGTTATGTTTAGGTAGCTGAGGAGAAAAAGCAAAAATGGCAATACACCAGAGAGGCTGGAACCTATTGGATTGCAGTAACCTGAACTAACCACACAACTAGAGGTAGCCGTGGAGCGTTCCTACGTTGATCCTAGACGCCTCGTCACAGCCTGAGAGATAACTACACCTAAAGGCAGAAAGATGAAAGCTATCTGCCCCGGGGCAGATCTCCAAAGAAAATAGGAAGCCCCCAAACATGTAATGGCGGTTAGACAAGAAGAAGCACGGAATCAGACAGAAAATAGAATGAGCAAACGCTGGGGCCCAATCTGTCTAGACAGAAAAGTACAGGAAAGAATTCTGACTGCAATCCAACAAAAAACCCTAAAAAATACCAACTCTTCTGATTGCAAAAACACCTGAGATCACACGATCTCCACCACCTAGATCAGATCTCTGGTGTAACAAAACTAGGCCGCAGCCACTGAAAAAACAAGAAAAAGCAAATGAACAAATAACAGTGACTACAGATAAACTGAGAGGAGCTCAGGCCCCAGGAGGGGACCCGGCTGACCTCCAGAAAAGTGCAGAAAATTATGCAAAAAGCAAGCACAAAAAGAAAAGCAGAAAATATCTTATCTAAAAGCAGCAGATGAATACAAGACTCCAGCAAACTCCCAAATGAACCAGGAACCACAATTGAGACAAGAACAATTGATCACCGGCGACCATCATGGGAGGGAACCTCCCTTATATCAGTCCAGTCTGTGATCCCAGATTGCCATTCCTCGCTGTAAGGTTCAGTACTGTCTGTAACCACCAGAGGGAGCCTCTGCTCAGAAACCATCTCTAGCACATTCATAACAGGGGCAGTCCTGTTACTGTGCAGAGCGACACTATGTCACCTTTTTATCTTCATCTGGTGTAGTGTAGAAGCTGGGAAAAAATTAAGTAATGTGTTCTGCAAGCAGTGCTTTAGATAACTGTTATTTCCTGCAGAGATGAGCCATGGCTGGAAGAAGTGATGGCGGTCTGTGCTGGATGAAGATGAAAAGTAAAGATGAAGGACTTCACCTAGAGATGTCACTGGTGAGTCAGTGTGTTACCAGTACACTGACACTATACACTGTATACTATATGAAGCAGTCTTGTGTACAATGTCACCAGTGATCACTGTATTACCTTTACACTCACATTATATACAGAGCTCCTGTGCATAATGTCATTGATCACTGTGTAATAATTATAGGGGATAACTCAGGAGACTTCTTGCGTGGAACAAGACAACTACAGGACACAGTCTTATAAATGGTAAAGTATATATTATCACACGGTGATTCAAACAGGTGCAAAGCAAAGCTCAAGTCCACAACACTTGGTGTAGATAATAAATGCAGCTTAACAGTCTATAGGAAACTTCAGAGAGAAATGCAATCAAGCAGAGAGTCTATGAAGCACAGTTAAACTTGAGGATACTTGACACGAATAAGTTTTAGTTTAGTCCAAGCACAGGTAGGCAGTTCAAATGATATCTTTAGCTCAACCAGGGAGGCCTGGGTGATAGTCTCAGGTTTAAGCAGCGCAGAGCTGCAACAGCTTACATGTCCAGCAAATGCAGAAGGGAGTAACACAAGCAGCCAGATGAAGGAGGATTACTGGAAACCGGTGTATGCAGCAGGAACTCAGAGCAGAGTAGCAGGATCACAAACAGGTTCACAGGAGCAGGTACAAAGCCAGGGAGCCACCAGAGGTCAGAAGCTGGATGCAAGGCAGAATACTCTAGCATAGACTAAAGGCTGGGGTGGAGTTATATAGCAGGAAGACAGTGCACATGAGACCAAAGACGCCATCTTGATAAAGGGCAGTAATGCACAAAAAGTGACCAAAAAATGTTCAGAGTCCTGACACATTGTATAACCTGTACAATATATACAGCGCTCGTGTGTATAATGTCACTGTTGATCACTGTATTACCTGTACACTATATACAGAGCTCCTGTGTATAATGTCACCAGTAAACACTGTGTTATCTGTACACAGACACTGCATACTAAGTACAGATCTCCTGTGTATAATGGCACTTATGGTGATATTAGTATTTATTTTTTATTAATGATCAGTATTTTAGCATTCAGTCACTATGTGGTGGTAATATGTTGTCCGGCATGGTGTGGCGGCATTTGTTCCTTGTATGTGCCATTATTTGGTCACTATGTGGTGGTAATATGTGGTCTGGTCATGGTGTAGTGGTATTTGTTACTTGTGTGTGTCGCAGAGTGCATCTTCTTATCTTCGGCACTGTACTTACGCAAGCTTCAGACAGCAAGATATCTTGAGTAAACAGTATTTACTTCATACTGGATAAACATGAGATACGATTCAGTGTCACACAGTCCGTGGAGAAAACGAACCAGGAAGCAAAGGTAAAACAACCAACAACAAGAAGAGACTTTCCCTCCCCACATTACAGCAAGCATATAACATTACACACTATCGCCATATGCTGTCTGGTTAGTATAAAGTCCTCTTTTACTTATAATAAGTCCCAATCTGTTGCATATGCCAACACCCTTTCTCAACAGTAAGGACTTATTCAATCAAACCCAACTTTTTTATTAGTCTCTGATGTTTATCAGCATTCAACGCCTTCATGAAAATGACTGCTGTCATTTCTTCAGTAGGGCAATACTCCAACTTCAAGACTCCTTGATCCTGATGATCTCTCAAGAAATTATATTTCACATCAATATGCTTGGTTCTTGGATTGACTCTTTCCATCTGAGCAAGAACAAGACATCCTTGATTGTCCTCTTTTAGTTTTGTTGGTTCCAACTGTGGTTGTCCTAATTCTGTCAACAATTGTCTTAACCACAGTACTTCTTGACTCGCATGTGCTGCTGCAACATATTCTGCTTCTGTTGAAGATAGTGTCGCAATTGACTGTTTCTTACTTGTCCAACTTATTGGTCCACCTGAGAGAAAAAAAATATGTCCACTGGCAGATCTTCTGTCAGTGGATCTCCAGCCTAATCTGCATTAACATATCCTGTTAAAATGCAATTATCACCTGGGGTAATTTCACCTTAACATTGCTAGTTCCTTTCAAATAACGTATTACTCTCTTTACGGCATTCCAATCAGCTTTATTTGGTTTTGATACCTTTCTACTCAGGATTCCTACTGCTGCTGCTATGTTTGGTCTTGTAACGTTCGCTAGATACAGAAGTTTTACTATTGCTGTTCTGTATTCTTCATTGGTGGCATATTTTTTTCACTGTTCATCTCTTTGAGATAATTAGTTTCCATTGGAGACTTTACTGTTTTTGCATCCTTTAGTCCAAATTTTTCTGTTATGTCTTGAATCATGTGATTTTGATTCAGTAGGAAACTTCCGTCTTCTTCTCTTTCTATCTGTATTCCTAGGTACTGTTTTACATTTCCCAAGTCTTTGATTTCAAAATTTTGTTTCAGGATTTTTGGAATGTTTTCTTTATCCCTTTCTTGTTTAAAACAAATCAAAATGTCGTCTACATATGAGTACATAAATCCATCTATTACTCAGCCTTTTTGTGTACAAGCATGGATCAGCTTTGCTTCTTTGAAATTTTTCATTTGTTAGTACTTCCGCGATTTTGTCATTCCATGCTTTAGCTGCTTGCTTTAAACCATATATGCTTTTCTGTAGTTTACAAACTTTGTTTGGATTTCTTTCATCTTTGAATCCTGGAGGTTGTTCCATGTAAATGTCTTCTGTTAAATCTCCAATCAAAAAAGCTATCTTTACATCCAGATGTCTTAGTTCCATCTTTTCCATTTCTGCAACTGTAAGTAAAGTTCTTATTGTAGTGTGTTTGACAACTGGGTCAAATGTTTCATTATAGTTTTCTCCATATTTTTGAGAATACCCTTTAGCTACGAGTCTTGCTCGATATCTTTCAGGTGTGCCATCTGTTTGGTATTTTACTTTAAAAATCCATTTACATCCTATGGCTTTTCTTCCTTCTGGCAAATCTTTTAGTGTCCATGTATTTGAATCATGCATGGATTTAATTTCTGTTGCTTCTATCCAATTATTAGCTTCTACTTCAGGAAGTTTAGATATGTCTTCCCAAGAGGTAGGCTCATAGATTTTTCTTATACTTGTCTTGTATGAGAGACGTTTTGGTGGTTTTCCTTTGTTCTCTTTTATTGAACATCTTGGTTCTGTGTCTGTTTGTAGTTGTGATTCTTCACTTTCAGTATTTTGTTCTTCATTAATTTCTACTTCTTTCTCATCAGATATTTCTTCAGTTATGTCACTATTGTTTTTCTCATTTTTTGTTTCAATTGAAATCATAATGTCTTCATTTAAATCTTCAATGAATGTCACACTGTTCCTGTAACTGTCTGTTTTGGGATCTAAGATTCTATATCCTTTGCAGTTTTCACTATATCCAACAAATATTCCTTCCATGGATCTGTTTTGAAGTTTGGAACATTTTTCTGTTGGAATGAATATAAAAAACTTTACATCCAAAAACTTTTAAATGATTGACACTTGGTTTCATACCTTGCCACAGTTCATAAGGAGTTTTCTTTAGTTTTCTGGGAAAAAGTCGGTTCTGTAGATATGTAGCTGTCATTGCTGCCACACCCCAATATTTCTCTGGTAGTTTAGAATCTGTCAGCATACATCTCATAATTTCTGTTAGAGTTCTGTTTTTCCTTTCTGCTACTCCATTTTGTTTAGGTGTGTATGGAACAGTTTTCTGATGTTCTATTCCATTTTGTCTTAAGTAGTCTTCTATTCTGTGACCTGTAAATTCACCTCCATTATCACTTCTGATGACAATTGGCTTCCTTTGAAATTTGTTACTTGATCTTGTTACATAGTCTACAAGTTTATCAAAAACTTCACTTTTGTTCTTAATTAAGTATGTGACTGTGTATCTTGGGTAGTCGTCTATAAAAGTCAACATTTATATTGCACTGTGAGTCCTTCATGGGTCACATACGTCAGTATGCACCAATCAAGTGGTCTTTCACTTTTCATCTCACTTTCTTTTGAATGATATCCTTGTGGCTTTGGATTTTATACAAAATTCAACTTGGTATGAGCATCTGATATCTTTAAATCTTTTGTCAATCTTTCTTTGTAGTTCGCCTTATACTGTCGGGGTCATGTCTAGATGTCATGCCAGTGGAATAAAGTTTGTGATCATGTGTACTCCTTCATCTGTTCCTTTGGTTGGCAAATGGAAATTGTCATCCGCCTTGACTTTGGTTATTCTTGTTTCCCTGCATAATTGCACACTCATGATCTTGAATTTTACTGTAAGTCCTTTGCTGTTAACGTTTACAGATAATAATCCACTTCCAATTTGGAAATACAACACATCCTGTTCAATATCTTTAAATCTTGTCCGAACTTGTTTGAACAATTAGCATACCTGGTCCGATACTTCTGCGGTATTTGTTCATCTGCAAGCAAATGGCTCTTGTTATCTAAACAAGATCAGTTAAAGAAATTCTGTCACTTTCAGTGACTCGTTGCTCCGAATCAAACCACCAGTGTGATTCTGTCTGTATTTTGATGTGCCTTTACATTATCCCACAATAGGAAATGGTTTTTTATTTTGTGTATGCTTTTATGTTGTAATTTTTGTTGTTCTGCTTTCCCATATGGTACAGTCTTTTAAATGACCTTTTTTCTTACATCTGAAGCATTCTCTTGTCTCTTTATTATAGGGTTTTTTAAATTCTGTAGCTTTAAGAGCGTTTTCACTGTCCTTTTCAGTAGAAGAATCATTGCTTTGTTCTTTTCTTCTCTGATATTCATCTATTAGTCTTGTTTTCACAAAATCTAATGTAATGTCAGTTTCTGGTCTCGTCTCAAGGGCATTTATCAAGGCTGTATACGAATCTGGTAAACTGCACAACAATATAGCTGCTATATGACTTTCTTTAATGTCTTTGTTACTGTAAAAGTCAGAAGGCCGGTAAAACCTAGGATTTACCTGTCAATCTGGACATTTACCGAGGCCGTCGGTAAAAGCTCAAAATGAAAAGTAAAATTGGACTTTTACCGGTGAAGTCTTGGTAAATGTTAACATTTCTCAACAGCGTTGGTAAAAGTCAGATGTATTCTATATAAACTAACGATTTTGGACTTTTACCTGGGCAAATTGGTAAATCTTTACATTTACTAGCATGTGTTGGTAAAAGTAACTTTGAGTCACAGAATTCTGGCTCTTACCAGCACATTTCTCAACAGCGTTGGTAAAAATCAGATGCATTCCATATAAACGAACGATTTTGGACTTTTATCTGGGCGAATTGGTAAATCTTTACATTTACCAGCATGTGTTGGTAAAATAGACAAAAGGAGCCATATAACCCATTCAGTATAAAATTATATATTTTATTATAGCTAAATGTTCAAAACATCATTAATCAACATACATCTATTAAAAGATACAAATATGATCTCATAAATGTGAAGGTCACAAACATACGTAATATCTGACCTATTTACTATATATAGGACCGGGAGTCATAGACTCAAAATTATAATTTTTTATAATGCACCGAGGGTTGGTTTCTTCCCGTGTGGCAATTGTCTGGCCTGTAATAATTTTGTTAGGGCGACATCCTTTACCTCAAGTGATTCTTCTCGTGAATTTAAGATTCGTGAATATATCACGTGTAGTACGACTCATGTGGTATATTACGCTCGCTGCACATGCTCTTTGATCTATGTGGGTCTTACCACAAGAGAACTTCGCATTAGAACACGCGAGCATGTAAGAGACATTATGGCAGCGGCCAGTGCTGTGGATGTGGATGCTCTCAAGACTCTTCCAAAACATTTTAGGAAAAACACAACTGCAATCCTAAGGAATTGACTGTCTATGGTATTGATAGGGTTCGTTTGGGGTGATTATAAGCGGATTCTGACCCAAAAAGAATGTAAATGGATCGCAACTCTTGGCACTTTGGTGCCCCAAGGCCTCAATGAACAAATCAGTTTTGCTTCTTATTTGTAATATGGATTTGGTTTTATTCTGTTTTGTGTGTTGTTAATCATATTAATTATTATATTTTTAATTTCTTTTAATTTAGATTTATTTATGCCCTGCTATTGAATTGGTTTTTAACCTGATGTCCCTTGATTGAATATTCCCATAAATATCCCGATGCCATTACGAAGTGCTGGATTCCGGCTAAATGGAAAAGAATCATACTATATTGAATGAAGATACTGTCACTAATTATATGATTGTATATGTATGTAATATATTTTATCACTGTAATTTTGTTAGTTTCATGTTTCACCCCCTTTTTTATATATATATGTATATATTAATGTTCTTTAATTGGATTTATTCACCTTTCACTCTTACTTTATTGAGATTTTGATTATTATTAATTAACTCTCACTAGTATATATAAATTTTGAAGCACATATATATGATGGAGTTGGTGACATGGTTTGTTATTTTATAAGTGATTCATATTATAATAGTCTGTGGGGGCGCGATCTTGGATCGCTGCGGGTGATGCCGATGTGCACTGGTATCTTACTTAGTGCCCTCGGCGTCTCTGACTGTGGTCCGGGTGTTGCGCTATCCACGGGGATCATTGTGAAGAGATATTGGTTGCTATGACGCCGGGTCTGGTTTAACAGGACTAGTGCGCATGTCTGTGACGCGCATGTGCCGGAGCGTCACTTCCGGCGTCCTTAGTGCTGTGTGTGCTGGTCCGGGTTGCTATGGCAGCGGCTTGGTCCGGCATGCACTGCATGGAGGCCAGGGACTGACGTCACATCCGGCCCTGCGTTATCACTTTCATGCGCCGCTTATTATGTCCACATTTGAACCAGCTGCATCGGGGCTATATATATGGCTATCTTACACACAGATACATGCACAGCCCCTTGAGAAAGCCCACGCGAAACGCGCGTCGGGGCCGCTTCTTCTGACCATTTTCTGGGACATATTTGGGTGAGACTCCTTTACATGCACTTACTATTGTTATGATTATTGCCCGTTCATATATACAGACTTACTGGTGGTATATTGTTATGTAATAGGGCAACTTTTTTGCACTGTAGTGATTTCTGTATAAATTATAATTTTGAGTCTATGATTCCTGGTCCTATATATAGTAAATAGGTCAGATATTGCATATGTTTGTGACCTTCACATTTATGAGATCATATTTGTATCTTTTAATAGATGTATGTTGATTAATGATGTTTTGAACATTTAGCTATAAAAAATATATAATTTTATACTGAATGGGTTATATGGCTCCTTTTGTCTCTTGTATATAAACTCATCTTTGGAGTATACCCTGATGCTTTTTTAGCAGATTTTAATTCTGGTGTTTTTTTCTATTATGTGTTGGTAAAAGTAACTTTGAGTCACAGAATTCTGACTCTTACCAGCACATGATGGTAGTAAAAGTTAACTAAACGCAATTTCCGACTCTGATGAAGGCCTTAATCGTTAGAAATATTTTTCTTCTTCAAAATGCAAATGCAAATGAACAAATACAAATAGGAAAATGCAAATAGAAAACATTTATGTAGGAAAATACTTCTCAAAAATGACAAATTACAGCAAATACAAGAATAAAGCAACTTCAAAACTATGTAATTGTGTAATTGTGACTAGGGATAAGCGGATAGATCCGTCCAGACCCGTTATCCGAGCGGATAACGGGCTGTACGGATACGGATAATCCCGATATCTGTCGGATATATCCGTGCCTTCCGATAATGCATGTTTCATGCATCATCGGAAGGCATGGATGGTGCGAGTGTGCAGGGCAGACAGGTATAAAGCTTAATTGCTACTTACAGGAGGTTTCCCAGTTCTCGTCGTCCGTGTTCTCCTTCCGGGTCACATGACTGCATACGTCACCACGCAAGTGACGCATGCATAAGTCATGTGACACAACTCATGTCACATGACTTATGCACCTGTCACTTTCGTGGTGACGTATGCAGTCATGTGACCCGGAAGAAGGAGTATGCGGCCGGCCGACGAGACCTGGGAAGCCTCTGGTAGCCTCCGGTAAGTAGAGATCTTTACCCCTTTATCTTTAAGTGGCGGAGAAGGGGGGTCCGGCCAGAGGGCGGGATGACCCTAGTGGGCGGGGAGTTCCTACTGCAGTGACGCAGCAAGGATCTCCTCGCTCAGGTATGCCCCGGCCGAGTCCCCACCATCACTGGTGATGGCAGGGATGCCCACCGGCGTGCAGGGAGTCTCCCCCGCATCACTGGTGACGCAGGAGGGATGTCCCTGCACATGGATAGTTGTCCCATAGACTTATAAGGGACACGGATAGGATCCGGATCCACTCGGATCTCGGTCTTATCCGTACGGATAGACGGATATCCAGCTATCCACTCAACTCTAATTGTGACCCGTTAAATTGCACTTAATTTTTCATCTCAATGAAAAAGACATACAACAAACACAAAAGAGGACCTATTTGTTGCAACACGTTTGGGAATTGTGACACTTTGAATGGCACTTCATTTTTGCCAGCCTACAAACACATTTCTTGTTTAGGCACTTCTTTAAACAGTTGCATTTCTTCAATCCCTGACCTCCCAGCAACGATTGTTGGGAAACCGCCGTGCGAAGGCTGATCTGAACTTTTTTCACATCCTGCAATCCTATGAAATTTTCCTGACAGATGGTGAACTGATTGCGATAATATAATGCATTTAGGATCCCAGCGGTAGTCCCCACTTCGTAGAAGTCATCTTCTTTTTTATAATAATCGCAATGATCGACTTAGGGTCCATTTTTGAACGGTCGACGTCTGGAATTCTGATTCTGATGTTCTGTCCAATGTTAGGTTTGGGTAATTTTTGACTGGAACATTTCAACATTTTCTTCGCCTGTGTTTCAAGTCCTTCTCTTGCAGCTTTTCAACTCTTCTGACCGCACCAATTCTTCTATTGATTGTATGTGAAATCAAAACGTCAGGTTGCTGATCATCATGAAGTTCTCCATCTTTCTTAGAAGGCTTTGACTCAACACTTTTTTCCTTTAGGTCTTCATTATTCTTGGATGGCAAAATTGGTGGAGTTTCATATGCTGTTAAGGTGTGCAGACAGTTGGATAAGTCCAAAGCTTCGCCTTCCGTTGTGAACAGCTGATGACAGTTGGATTCATCCGAAGCTTCTGCTGCTGTCGGTGCTGACGTGTGATGAAAGTTAGATTCATCTGACCCTTCGGCTTCTGTTGGTGATGTCGGATCACTAGGTTCCTCTTGCAAACCAACAAACATTTTTTCAAGATCTTCTTCTGAAGAGAGATTTCTGATCCCATCACTAGGAATTTTGGAGGTAGCTAGACCTATCTGCATTGGTACTCCGAACATAGCTTCATAGGGCGAGCATTTTATTCCCTCATGGTATGCTCTATTTTTCATTGCTTGTACAAAGCGAAGGCCCTCAGACCACTTGGGTGTCTTATTTGTTTCCATCCACGTTGACAACATGTTTTCAATGTCTTGATTTGCTCTTTCCATGGAGCCTTGGGACTGGCTGTGTCTTGGTTTACCATGCACTATTTTCATATCAGGCCACATCGCGCACAAACTCTGTATGACCTTGCTACAAAATTCCCTCCCATCATCAGAATGCAGAATACACGGGGCACCAAAAGTGGAAAAAATGTCAAGGAGGTGGTACGCAAACTCTTCTGCTCTTTTAGTGCATAAAGCACGTAGAAGAACAAATTTAGTGACGTGGGCTTGATAGACGAATATGAACTTGAAATCATTATCACAATTGGATTGCATGTCAATGAGATCGACTTGAGCACGAGAATTCATTTCACTGTGTAGGATGGGTTTCACAACAAGACTTCTTTTGGTAATCTTCTGTTTTTTCTGGCATGGCTGGCAGAGTCGCAGATAAATAACTATTGACTGGTCCGCCCTCCATGGACGGTACTGATGTGCGCATTATGAATGACACTAAAGAGTTCTGCACACCGAACATAATGCAACACGTTGTCTTTTTCACACGAGATTGGTGCAATTAACTTTTCATCAGTTCCGACGGTCATGATGTCGTACCTCTTCAAACGCCTGTAGTGAATACTCTGTTTATTGTCCGTGAGATAAAAATTATTATCTCGCTTTTTCTCCACCACTTCATTCAAGAGCTCCGATAAACGATCTTTCATTTCCTCACTCATGATCTGACAATCAGCTAGTGCCTGTGCAGCTTTGACAGACAGTCGGCTATGCAGCTTTGAGCAGTATGTGCAGCTTGCAAAACACTCAGGCAGTCGTCCAGCATGAGGACACAAACAGGAAGTACGCCCATTTACCCACACTGCTTGGCAAGAATCCCATGTTCTTTTGTAATAGGGTTACTCAGCATTGTGTGAAAGACTGTACAACAGCACCATCTACTGGTCTAACACTGTCATTGATGAGTTAGTGATTTTCTTCAGGCAGTGATTGGGCAGCAATCTAAGAAGAGAACCCCAGGAAACTAGGACTTGAGGCAGGAGCTATTTTAGGGAGAGTGAGAGGACTGGTGCTGTGCTGACTAGACTGAGCTCAGACAGGGCTGTTGCGCTGTTTCCTTCCAGCCTTTTCTCGGAATGCACTGTCTACCGATTCCCCTGATCAGAGACTACGGTGCTCGGGTGGAACAGACCGTTCATGGCACCCAGCAACTCCGGCTCAGAGCTTATCTGCATATCTTCTGGTTCTACCACATTGGCGCGGCAACGGTAAATCGTGTGAGCGGTGTTAACGTCCACCTTGCAAGGGGCCCTTGGAAAGACTTTGGACTCTGCGCTCTACAGGAAGCTAAGTACAGGACAATTTATACACTACTACACCGGCAGCGTGTGTACTTCTTGTAACTTTTTGTGAGAGGGTGCTGCGGAACACTGATACCCTAAGATTCATAGGACATTCTCTTTTGCATATTTTAGTGTGGGGTTAGTGGTTGTATGTTAGCGGGAAGTGGGCACTTTTTGTATGATCGGAACAATAATCATAGGATAGTCAGGATTGACATCTGTATATATAGACCGTACATACGTTAAGGATAGTCAGGATTGATGTCTGTATATATAGAACGTACATACATTACAGGGTAGCAAATACCTTACAGGGTAGCAGATTTTGTTCATTGTTATTACCATATTTTCCCATTTACTCTTATTACATTTATAAAAACTTTGAACACTGTGTCCTCCATTTCCTTGCCGTATCTGCCTAATCAGACACCTAATCAGACACCTTTCCCACTGTGTCCTCCATTTCCTCGCCATATCTGCCTAATCAGACACCTTTCCCGCGGTGGCTTACACTTTTTATTACACCCTTCTCAGCTACATTTACCAAGAAGCCATGGTAAATGTGCACATTTACCAACTGCGCTTGGTTAAAGTCAGATGTTCCATCTTCACACCTGATATTTCTGACTTTTACCACGCTCGACGGTAAATGTTAACATTTACCAAGACTTCACCGGTAAAAGTCCAATTTTACTTTTCATTTTGAGCTTTTACCGACGGCCTCGGTAAATGTCCAGATTGACCGGTAAATCCTAGGTTTTACCGGCCTTCTGACTTTTACAGTAACATCTTCACCAATAGATCTTAGCTGTGATATCACTTCCATCATTGAGAATTTATGCTTCTGCATGTCGTCATTTGCACTCAATCTCATACTGTAAAGCTTTCTTAATAAAATAATTTGTGATTCAAGCTAGGTCTTTCATACAGTTTTCTTACTGCTTCCCACATTCCTTTCGCTGTTCTCTTCATTCTTATATGTATTAATTGAGCATCATCCACTAATAAGCTAATGGTGGCTCTCGCTTGTCTATTCTTTTTATCCCATGTCTGATTATCTTGATCTGGTCTTTCTGTAACAATTACTTCCCATAAATCATTCTTAGATAACTACATCTCTACTTTAAATTTCCATAACTGATCATTTTCACTATTCAGTTTAGCTACTGTGAATTTCACTTCTGTGTTATTCATCATCTTTATATAGACTTACTTGTTTAGAGAGTTGTACTGAAGATATTCTCCTGTTTTTTCTTTTTTTTTTCTTTCTTCTAATAGTTCCTGTATGTCCTGCTTGTGTTGAATTCTCTGTAATTATATCCAGCTCCTTGGGTCATGAATTCCTTTGTCACTCTGTATCTGGATTTATTTCCTTCTGTTTACAGAGCTTATCTCTGTACTCCGTTATCTGGGGTTATAAACCGCGATCCTTCTGCCTGGGCTCGTAGTGTCTGGGGTGTCTGGGATGCGTAGTGCCTGGGATGTCTAGGCTGCGTAGCATCTGGGGTGTCTGGGCCCATAACCTGTTGCAGAGTGCATCTTCTTATCGTCGGCACTGTACTTATGCAAGCTTCAGACAGCAAGATATCTTGAGTAAACAGTATTTACTTCATACTGGATAAACATGAGATACAATTCAGTGTCACACAGTCCGAGGAGAAAACGAACCAGGAAGCAAAGGTAAAACAACCAACAACAACAAGAGAGTTTCCCTCCCCACATTACAGCAAGCATATAACATTACACACTATCGCCATCTGCTGTCTGGGTAGAATAAAGTCCTCCTTTTACTTTAATAAGTCCCAATCTGTTGCATATGCCAACAGTATGTGCTATTATTTGGTCACTCTGGTGGTAATTTGTGGTCTGGACATAGTGTAGTGGTATTTGTTCCTTTTATGTGGTATTATAGGTCACTATGTGGTGGTAATATGGTGTCTAGTCATGGTGTGGTGGTATTTGATCCTTGTAAAAATATACCAAAAATGTATTGGAGATTTTAACAAATGATTAATCGGATAGAGTAGAGTAGAGCTCGGCCAAAAGAGTCTACCTTGTCATGGTGGCGGCTTAAAAAATCTTTTGGCCAAAACAAAAGCTGCAGGCTATATGTGTGATCTGGTGATGGGAACTGTTAATTTGTGATTGGTGAGAAGTGGAGATTTTCCAAGAGAGAGCGGTGGGACTGTGGACAGTTCGAGGGGTGGAAGCGGGGCTGGGGTGGAACCTGGGTGGAGGCCCGAAAATTTTGCCAGTATGGGGCCCCAAAATTCCTAGTAGCAGCCCTGCCCCTAAGGGCAATAACAAGTAAAAAAATGTTTTAAAAAAAATACCTTAAAGTTCATAAAGCTCCATCGGCTGAAAAATAAAAACGTTACTAGTCTCAGAAGATGGTGACACAATCTCAAAAACATTTTTTTTCCAAATTTCTATTTTTTTCACTACTAAAATAATAAAAAAAACTGAACATGTTTGGTTTCGCCATAATCGTACTGATGAGCAGAATGATATTGCAAGGTCATTTTTACCACAAAATGCTCATCATAGAAACAATTCCAAAAAACAATGTCAGAATTTTGTTTTGCTTTTTCACAATTTCACTGAACTTGGAATTTGTTTTCCCTTTTCAAGTACTGTACACTATGTGTTAAAATCAATGCTGTCATTCAAAGTACTATGAAGGAAATTTGGTTAGGATAAATCTATCCTTGTGAGTGCTGCGGCCGTTCCCAATTAGTCTGAATATTTGAGCACTCAGGAATGACACTGCACACCAAGGTGATAGAATAACATTCTATTGATACTGATGGTTTATTGTACATACATGTTTTTTTACAGTTGCATACAGAAAGGGGTGGTTAGTTAATTACCATATGGTCAAGCTTCTATGTTATGGGTTATCTGAATACATGGAAGAGTGTGGTTAGGGCGTAGGAAAAACACTGATTAAGCAACTAATGTGTAACTGTCACTTTTTCTGCAATTATGCTAAAAATCCAGACATCAGCTCGGGCAATCTGGTATTAAGTTCCTCTTTATGTCTGGAAAGTCTCAAAATGCTGTCTGGTTTGTGGTGGCCATTTTAAGCAATTGATTAAAGGGTATATTTTTGCTGTTTAGTATATATGCAAGCAGTGGCGTTCCGTGAATAGAGCAGACTAAGCAGCTGCTATGGGGCCCAGACAGGTGAGGGGGCCCACGACGGCCGCTGTCGTTTGGCAGCTGTGCTGTGCTGACACAGTACTATCTCCTTTAATTAAATATAAGCGACGGCCGGACACTGTAAACCCCCTTGAGGGTCCCCTTTCCTTGTTGTCTCCTGGTTAGCAGTTGGCTTAAGTCTCTGGCTGCATTTGCATAAGAAAGCCAGCCTGCAGCCAGAGACACGTGCATCACAGGAAGCAGAAAACATTCATAAGTTTCATTCAGGGAGAGATACACAAGAAGGTGAGCCCTGCTGGCTGGGGTATGGGGTGGATTTTTTGTTGAATGTGTCCCCTCACTGTGCTGGCACTTTATATTTACAATGGCTAGCCTCTCGCTGCACTTTGCACCTTAGGGAGTGAGGGGGTCCTGATTGCAGGCACTGTGGAGGAGGGGGCCCTGCATGCACTGCAGCCACCCTTCTGTACTCCTCACAATGCTTCTCCATTAGAGCTGGTTTCATGTGATTTAACCCCTGTTCCACCACCAGGCAGGATGATGCTTCCTAGCTGTAGGTAAGACCTCCTGTCTATGTCCCACCACCAACTTCACTGTCAAGGTGTGCAACAATGCATGTTCATGCAATACTAAAAATGTGCAATGCCCTGGAAATCATGGTGCAGCCAATAAATGTTACTAATTTATTCTGCTCCTTCACCCCAGAGGCATGCACCTGGGAAACAGCAATTACATGGGGCGTGCTGAGCTCATAAGGTGCCTGAGAGTGGAAGTTCTGCAGATGTTATGGAAGATATTGTGTGTGGCATTTCTGTGTCCCCTTACCTGTGATAAAATGTGTCTTGTAGTTTGTACACATGTTGGAACTTTGCATAGCTTACATATTCCAATCATTTCATATACAAAGATATGACATCCGTCTACCTGTCTTATATGATGCCATGAATGATGGGCATTGCTTGTACCTGCTGTCAGATTAGGCACCACACTTCTTACATCGGAGCACACTAGCAGCATGTTCCGTCAGGCTAGGTTCACATTTATACGCCTGCAGACTTAATGCGTTGGACGTATACATTAAAACGTATGCCATGCATCAACCTACAAATTTAAACAAGTACATTTGATACATATCGTACTTCCATCTTTGTCTCTATATGTTTTTTTACTTAAAAATAATCATTTTTTTTCCATCCAGTTTTACTGGTGTCAACAGTCCCATCCCACTCCATTTTGGCATCAGTTCTGTGAGGAGGTGTCCAGAGGAATAAACTTTTTTTCACCCCACATTAAAAACGCGTACCTTTGGTCAATTATGTTTTTTCCCACAATACAACGTGATCAGGGCAAAACATAGTCAGAAGAACATTTTTTTTACACTACGTGTTGCCCATTATGGTTTGTGTATGCCTCCATATACGTCTGAATACCATTTTTTTTTTGCAATTCAGACATATTTGTCCAGCAGACTGCACTGTATAAATGTGAGCCAAGCCTAAAGAAGTCCTTTTTGTCCAAGGAGGATAAAGCACATCATAAACACAAGTCCATACTGTGTGTTGCTGCTTTGCAGTGTGTTTTTTGCCATGCTGATTTTACAGGTGAAAGGTATTTACTTTGAGCCTTTTTTTGGTTGTAATGGTGAATGCTTCAGGATTATCAATGACCAAAGGGGCGGCAAATTTTTCAGCCGCCTCGGGCCCCACAAACAGTTGCTACGCCACTGCACACACAAGATGGTGAGCCTGGCTGGGGGTCGATTTTTTTTGTTAAATGTGTCCCCTCACTGTGCTGGCACTTTACATTTACAATGGCTCTGACTGCACTTTGCACCTTAGGGAGGGGGGCCCGGCTGCATGCACTGTGGAGGGTGTAGGGGGCCCTGCATGCACTGCAGGTGTGTGTGTGTGTGGAGTTAAGAGCACCTGTTTTTTTTTTGGGGGGGGCCCCATTCAGACTTTTGCTATGGGGCCCCATGATTTCTATGTACGCCCCTGTATGCAAGTGAGATCTATATGAAATATATATATATTTTAAACACAGTACAACTCTTCCTGCAAAACACAATCCTTCATATGTCTATATGGACAACAAAAATAATAAAATCATGACTCTTGAAAAAAAGGAAGTACAAAATGTGAGCTCAAAACTGGAAAATTTCTCCATCATGAAAGGGTTAATTCACATTAATGAACTATTTCCTATTATTGACCCCTTAACGACCAGAGGTATTTATGGTTTTGCATTTTCATTTTTTGCTCCCCTTCTTCCCAGAGCCATAACATTTTTATTTTTTGGTCAAAATGACCATGTGATGGCTTGTTTTTTAGCGGGACAAAAAGTACTTTTGAACGACACCATTGGTTTTAACATGTTATGTACTCGAAAACGGGAAAAAAATTCCAAGTGAGGTGAAATTGCAAAAAAAGTGCAATTCAACACTTGTTTTTTGTTTTGTTTTTTTACTGGGTTCACTAAATACTAAAACTGGCCTGCAATTATGATTCTCCAGGTCATTACGAGTCCATAGACACCAAACATATCTAGGTTCTTTTTTATTTAAAGTGGTGTAAAAAATTCCAAACTTTGTTAAAAAAAAAAAGAAAAAACTGCGCCACATTCTGATACCCATAGCGTTTCGTGATCTCGGGTTGGGTGAGGGCTTATTTTTTGCGTGCCGAGCTGATGTTTTTAATGATACCGATTTGGTGCAATTACGATCTTTTGATCGCCCATTATTGCATTGTAATGCAATGTTGTGGCGACCCAAAAAACGTAATTCTGGTGTTTTGACTAGTGTTGAGCATTCCGATACCGCAAGTATCGGGTATCGGCCGATATTCGCTGTATCGGAATTCCGATACTTAGTTCCGATATTTTTCCAATATCGTATACCGGAATCGGAAGTTCCCATAATTCTTTGAGAGGCAATGTGATTTTAGTCAGCCAATGAGGAATCTTATGAAGTGTGGGCACATCCTGTAATGCTGCGGTCATCTTAACTAATGGCATGGCTGTGATTGGCTGCTGAAATGATGTCAGAATGCACTATAAAAGGCGCCGCCGTCATTTTAGCGTCACTGTGCTGTGAACTCAGTTAGGGACAGAACGCTGTTCTGCTGACTCTGAGGGACAGTTAGAGATTGCGATTTTGTGTACTGTGCTTTAGGCAGGCTATTTTACCAACCGCTGTGTAAAGCTTCCTTTTGCCAGTGTTGTTTTAACAGCTCTGTGCAAGGTGTGTGTGAGAGTGCAGGTGACGCTGCAGTTTGCTCTGCATCCACCGCTGTTTGTAGGCATCTGCACGTGTCACTCACTGACTCTTTTTTTTATTTTATTTTGTGGAATTGGTGCAGCTCCATTATATTTGAAAAAAATCTAATCTATTAGTGTGACGCGCTTCCATCCGTATACAATACATTGGTTGCAAACACTATAGAAGTACAGAAAGAAGCCTTTCACAGATAGTGAACAGTTGTGTTTCAGTGTTCACTGCAGTCTGTGAGGTTTTGATTTTTTGAGTGCAGATCACACTCCAGTTAGTTCTTCAACCACTGCTGGTTGTAGTCTGCTGAGCGTGTGTCACTGCCTCATCCTTCACATTTTTCTCTAATTGGTGCTGCTCCATTATATTTGAAAAAAATCTAATCTATTAGTGTGACACGCTTCCATCCGTATACAATACATTGGTTGCAAACACTATAGAAGTACAGAAAGGAGCCTTTCACAGATAGTGAACAGTTGTGTTTCAGTGTTCACTGCAGTCTGTGAGGTTTTGATTTTTTGAGTGCAGATCAC
The DNA here is from genome assembly GCA_033576555.1 of Oophaga sylvatica. Taxonomy (NCBI): domain Eukaryota; kingdom Metazoa; phylum Chordata; class Amphibia; order Anura; family Dendrobatidae; genus Oophaga; species Oophaga sylvatica. The sequence goes on along the minus strand of JARQOD010000560.1, from coordinate 85,942 downwards.
ACTCCAGTTAGTTCTTCAACCACTGCTGGTTGTAGTCTGCTGAGCGTGTGTCACTGCCTCATCCTTCACATTTTTCTCTAATTGGTGCTGCTCCATTATATTTGAAAAAAATCTAATCTATTAGTGTGACGCGCTTCCATCCGTATACAATACATTGGTTGCAACCACTATAGAAGTACACAAAGGGGCCTTTCACAGCTACTGAACAGTTGTCTGCAGTGTTCACTGTAGTCTTTGAGCTTTTCATTTTTTGAGTGCAGATTACGCTCCAGTTAGTTCTTCAACCACTGCTGGTTGTAGTCTGCTGAGCGTGTGTCACTGCCTCATCCTTCACATTTTTCTCTAATTGGTGCTGCTCCATTATATTTGAAAAAAATCTAATCTATTAGTGTGATGCGCTTCCATCTGTATACAATACATTGGTTGCAAACACTATAGAAGTACACAAAGGGGCCTTTCACAGCTACTGAACAGTTGTCTGCAGTGTTCACTGCAGTCTCTGAGGAATAACCACACTTAGGCCTTATAACTTTTCTGACTTTCTTTATCAATCTACCAAGATGAAGAAGGCAGGGAGTAAGGCACGTGGTCGTGGCCGTGGAGTTTCAGCAGGGAGAGGACGTGGGGATTCTGTGGCTGCTGCCGCACCCAGTGACACAGCATCCACCAGTTTTCCCCGTGAGCGTTCCTTTATGCGCACTTTTGTAGGAGCTCAGCGTACCCCCCTGCTGCGGGAAGAACAAATTGAAGCCGTTGTTGGTTGGATGGCAGCCAATGCATCGACTTCAATTGCTTCCACCTCCTCTCAGGACCACAGCACTGTTGAACAACCATCTGTCTCTTCACCGCCTGCCAAATTGCCCAGGCAGTCAGAGAGTTCTGAACTGGAGCCAGCTGAATCTCTGCTTCTGTTCTCAGAATCTGTTGGCTTGCAAACAGGGGCCCAGCCAAGCAGCATTCTGGAATGTGAAGAAGAGGCAGTATGCAGTGATGCGCAACAGCTGTGTCTCTCTGAATCTGAAGAGGCGGGTGAGCCAGTGCCGATGGTCAGCACACCGCAGAACGCATCTGATGATGATGAGACTCAGGTGCCAGTTTCTGTTGAGCATGTTGCTGGCCAGACCACCCAACAGCAGCAGGTGTTGGAAGAGGGTAGTGGAGATGATGAGGTCCAAGACCCAACATTGCGTGAGGAACAGGAAGGTGGTGGTAGCAGCTCTGAGGAAGAGATTGCCCCAACGGTCCAAACAGTAGGGAGAGGTAGGCTGCAGACTCGGTTGCCTGTAGCCTCCAGTTTGGCACCCGTTCGTAGCAGTTCTCTTCCAACAGCAAAAACGTGCGCTCCCAGGACTTGCACTGCGTGGTCCTTTTTTGACACACTTGCAGATGATATTTGCTATGTCAAATGCAAGCTGTGTAATCAAAAAGTAAAAAGAGGTAAAAGTGTCAGTAACCTTAATACCACAAATATGTGGAAACATGTGCGGTCAAAGCACGTGGTTGAGTTACAAAGACACACTGGAGATGTAGGCCAACCTACAGCAGCACCTACATCTTCAGCTCGTGTTGGAGCCTCTTCCTCCAGCTCACACACAGCTGGTTCGGCTTCCTCACAGGATCGCCATGGAAGAACCTCTGTCACTGTTGTCCAGAGACCCAGTGTTATTCCACCCACAGCTGCAAGTTCCCTGTCATCCTCACACTCCCAGGCCACAAAACAGCCATCGGTAGCACAGGCATGGGATAAAAGACGGCCATACTCGGCAAACCATCCACGAGCACAGGCTCTGAATGCTGGCATTGCAAAACTCCTGTCCCTTGAAATGCTTTCATTCAGGCTGGTGGAGACTGACAGTTTCCGTAACTTAATGGCATTGGCAGTCCCACAATACAATGTGCCCAGCCGATTTTACTTCAGCAGGCAAGCCGTCCCTGGTCTGCAAAAGCATGTTGAGGGAAAAATTAAACATGCGCTACTAAACACCGTCAGTAGCAAGGTCCACGTGACCACCGATGCGTGGACCAGTACCCATGGCCAGGGACGATACCTTTCCCTCACTGCCCATTGGGTCAATGTTGTGGAGCCGGGTACAGATCTTGCGAGTGGGGCTGTACGTGTTCTGCCAACTCCAAGGATTGCAGGAATCAAGTCTGTCCACATTGACTCCTCCTCCTACTCCAGTTCCTCAGAATCATCGCTGCAGGAGCCGTCACGGTCTACCTCCACATGGACCCGTGAACGCTTTCCTGATGCGACCGATATGAGCACAGCCGTGGCCAAACGTCAACAGGCCGTCCTGAAATTAATTTCCATGGGGAATCGAAGCCACACAGCGCAGGAGCTCTGGAATGCCATCAAGCAGGAGAGCGACGTGTGGTTTTTGCCAGCGAATCTCCAGTCAGGCTTGGTAGTGTGTGACAATGGCCGAAATCTGGTGGCAGCTCTGGGCCTTGGCAACCTCACTCACATACCATGTCTGGCACATGTGCTCAACTTGGTCGTGCAGAGTTTTTTGAGGGACTATCCGGATCTTGATGCACTGCTGCCACAAGTGCGCTCACTTGCGACGTTCCAGCATGGCCAGATCGTGCATTGCAGCTCTGCAACGCAGATTTCGCCTTCCTGAACATCGCATCATATGTGACGTACCCACCAGGTGGAATTCCACGTTACATATGTTGGAGCGGTTGTGTGAGCAGCAGCCAGCAGTAATGGAGTATCAGCTGCATCAGGCGCAATCAACTCGCAATTTGCGCCAGTCACACTTCACCACTACTGAGTGGGCCTCTATGAAGGACATCTGCCACGTTTTGCGTCCGTTTGATGAGTCAACGTGGATGGCGAGTGCAGATGATGCACTAGTCAGCCTGACTGTCCCCCTTATCTGCCTGCTTCAAAAAACACTGCAAGCACTAAGGGATGAGGTTTTGGAAGAGGTGGAGGATGAGGAGTCACAAATTCCATCACCTTCTGGACAGTCAGCGCAACGTGGTTCCTCACAAAGGGCTGGGCAGGGCTCACTTTGTGAGGAGGATGAGGAGGAGTCAATGGAGGAGGAAGACATCGCTCCAGAGGGAGGTACACAACGCTCTAGTCAGTATGTAAGCGAGGGTGGGGTGATGCAGAGCAGGCAGAGATGACGCCTCTTGCAGGGGACAGCGTTTCTTGGCCAGTTGGGAGTCTGCAGCACATGGTTGATTTCATGCTGCAGTGCCTGAGAAACGACCGCCGCATCGCCCACATTCTCACCACATCTGATTATTGGGTTACACCTCCTAGACCCTCGCTACCGGGACAACTTACAAAGCCTCATCACACCGTTGAACGGGAGCGTAAAATGCGGGAGTACCAAGACACACTGGTGCAATCCATAATGTTCTCCATTCCAGCCGAGAGCACTGCTGCTGCTACTGCTTTACAAAGCAGCTCTGTGCGTCGAGGCAGTGGAGACAGCTCTGCAACAAGAGGGAGCACAAGCAGCGCCTCTGCACAGGGCAAGACCAGTATGTTCCAAATGTGGCGAAGTTTTGTGGCAGCGCCACAAATGTCTACACCATCCGAGACGGCTCCAGTCAGCAGGAGGCAACGTTTCCGTAAGATGGTGACAGACTACATGTCTTTCCCTCTCTGTGTACTCCCAGATGGCTCTTCCCCATTCAAGTTTTGGGTCTCTAAGCTGGATACATGGCCAGAGCTTAGCCAGTATGCATTGGAGGTGCTGGCTTGCCCTGCTGCCAGTGTATTATCGCAGCGCGTCTTTAGTGCTGCAGGTGGTGTACTAACAGACCGTCGCATGCGACTATCCTCCGATAATGTAGACCGGCTTACTTTTCTGAAAATGAACAAGGCATGGATCTCGCCAGAATTTGTCTGTCCGTTTTCAGATTAAATAACTGGTTCGCAACGTTATCCATGTCTCCTGTTATGTTCATCTTTCTACCACCTGAACTCTACTCCCTGGGCTACAACACTGCCAGTTGCTGCTCAGAAGTGTCGTGTCCACAGACCAATACACAAGCTATAGTGTTAGTGGGGTTCAGTAACGCCAGCTGTTCCCTGCTGTGTGTCCGGCAAGAAGTCTCCTGTTCCCTACACATGCACAGAAAAACCCATGTCGAACATGCTCCAAATAGGGAAGAGCCATCACCCTGATTGTTATGCTTAAAACAGGAAATTGTGAAGTTTTCCAGGCCTAGAATGATAAATTTTTATGACAAATATGGACAAATAATAATTTGTCATCACAGCGCATATCTGCACATGTCTATTAGAAATGGTAACAAAAACTAAAACATAGTCTTCACTTTTTGAAATTAATGCATAAAAGTACATTTCATACTTATCAATTAATGCTTTTTAAGGAACTTTATCTGTACCTGTAAGATAATGCAGTCAATGGATGTACGAATCATAAAATCCTCATCATCATCATCACGAGTTTTATTTATGACAGACATTATAAAATACACATACTGATGCCATCTGACTTCACACACCATATATGAAATGGCCAGCATCTAAACCTGGTAATAATGTGCAATAATAAATTATTACATCTAGAAAGTGCATCATGCATACTGACAATAGGTAGTTATACCTGCAAGTGCTGTTGAAACAACCACAACAGATATAAATTAATAATGGTATATAGGTATCACAGTGCATAGTTACTCATGGACAATGTCGATGTAATACTGTACCTCAATAAAGTCAGCGTCAACCATTATGCTTGTTAGTCTTGTAGATTGTTAAAGAGGGAACGGTCTTTTTTTGTTGGTCATAGGTGGAGTATTAGACAGTAAATGATTACTGCTGTCGTATTTTTGGCGTCCCTAGGGCGCAATAAGCTGCGTAACGTCACATTTTATAGAGTCATCTAATTGACACACGCTACCCTACCCTACGCGTGACAGTAGGAAGGTAGTGTTGACGGATAAAGCCTTGCGCAACCAGACATGCTTTTACCCTCTTCAACACTGTACAAGCAAAAAATGCATGATTGCAGCCGCAGACTTTATTGACGTACAGTATAACATCGCCATTACCCATCAGAGGCTGTCCACTGTCTGATACAGACATAGAATATACCTTTGCTATCCGTAGCCTTTGTTTCACCTACACTTGCAGGCACACACTTAAATTGTGACAATGCATTATGTTTTTTTAAATGGTTATTTTTTATCGTACATTATTGTGTCATCACATTGATGAGTCCATGCTGGACATGTCATACATGCTGTACAAAGTAACGATTTTATTAACTTAAATAATTGAAATGTCTGTGACTGTCACATCTAAATTGCAATGATGATGATGATGAGTGACTATTACAAAATCCATTGTCTTCACTATGTTATGGTTTAACATAGCGTTCCTTAAGCATTATTCATAAATACAAAAATGGATTTTTATTCTTAAATTTACAACACTATATTTTGTAACCAATTTTTTGGGTGGTGTGTTGTTCCATTTCTTGTTGGCATGTGCATATATGCGTTTATATTTGCAGTGTCTTTATTTTTATTCTTGAAGTTAGGAAACATGTGTATCTTCGTACCGTGTTAGCCAGTAGATAGAAAAATATTTAGACTTGAGAGTCCGCAGTGGTTGATACCTTTTAATGGATAACTGAAAAGATGGTAACAAATTGCAAGCTTTCGAGGCTACTCACGTCTCTTCATCAGGCAAAGACTAAAACAAAAAATGAAGCATCACATATTTCTATACACAACAGGACACAGGAATAGTGCAATAGGTAAGACAAGTAAGTGACGTGTAGCAGAACTGTCATTATCACAGAGGGATGAACATAAATATTGGAACAGTTCCTAGATAAGGATAGAAAGTTTTATTGCCCTCTGATTGGGGTCTGGTTTTGTGTTTTCATGCCCCTGGAAGGGCAAAGACGCAGATTCCTTAATTGATATAGAATGACATAAATCCGTGTGATCTATTCATTCCATCACTAACAGTGTCAAAGGTCATGATGAGCTTATATTCTGAAACCTTTGTATCTTTCTCGTATTTGAAGTTATATTTTAATACCAGTAATTCCATATCCATCATACTATGACCGGGCATACAAAAGTGTTTTGCCACAGGTAAATACATTATTTTTTCTCTTATTGTGTGGCGCTGATAATTCATCCTTGTTCTCATTTTTTGGCCGGTCTCCCCTCACTTGTCCCTCCTCACTTGTCTTACCTATTCCTGTGTCCTGTTGTGTGTAGAAATATGTGATTCTTCATTTTTTGTTTTAGTCTTAGCCTGATGAAGAGACCTGAGTAGTCTCGAAAGCTTGGAATTTGTTACCATATTTTCAGTTAGCCATTAAACGGTATCAACCACAGAGGACTCTCAAGTATAAATATTTTTCTATTCTTGGAATTGAAATTCATCATTTTATTGTCCTAGTAAAACTTCATTTATTCTTGTTTGAAGTACATACATTTGCAATGGCCACGTAACAAGGCAATAACTCAATATTTTATGCCTACACCCTCCTTAACCCTGGCCTTAACACCGCCAGTTGCTGCTCAGAAGTGTTAGATGCACAGATGAAAACAATCGCTGATGTGTTTGTGGGGTTCAGTAACGCCTGCTGTTCCCCTGCTGTGTGTCTGGCAAAAATTACTGCTGCTAACTACAACTTCAACTTCAAACATCTCATACTAGGCCTCTGCCTACACCCTCCTTGACCCTGGGCTTCAACACCGCCAGTTGCTGCTCAGAAGTGTTAGATGCACAGATGAAAACAATCGCTGATGTGTTTGTGGGGTTCAGTAACGCCTGCTGTTCCCCTGCTGTGTGTCCGGCAAAAATTACTGCTAGCTACCTAATCATGGTGAAAAAAACATGACATGTCAAAGTGTCTAGTGCTACACATAGATATGAGGCTACACCCTGATTTCTAAGCTGTAAACATTTGAAACGTCAACTTTAAAACCATAAAATGATTAGTCTTTGTCACAAATCTGTAACAAAATAATTGTGACATATTATTACAGATATGCACATGTCGAAAACAAATGCAAACACAAAAGCCTACTTATGCTATAGGATACTGATGGTCAACCTTGTCACTCCATAGCTTAGACAAATCCAACTCACATCATGACTCAAATGCTGCAATGTTGGAAGTGCATAATGTGGGTTGAACTTTGACAACTGCTGCAGTGCGAAGGTTATACTTCAGTGTTCTTGCCTTTTAAATAAAAGCATACAAATAAATATAATAATCCAATGTTGATTAAGGGACGTGATGTACACCTTTAATATTGTGCAAACAATGCATGTAGGAATAGTCCTCTTCAACATTACTTATATTTGTGTCATTTTAAAAAATACATATTTAATTAGAAAGTTAACAGCCCATATCATAAAGGTCCTTCATGTAAACATGATAATCGCTAACAAAAATCATGCATTACCTTGGTAAAGTCAATAGTGCATAGTCACAATAGCAAAATATATACCTGTAAGTGGTGCTGAAAGAACGACAACTGATAGAATAGGTGAATGATATCTATTTATCAGACTGAATAGCGACACCTGTACAATGTCGATATAATACTGTACCTTAACAAAACAGCTGTGTCACACCTCACACTCGTTTTTCTTGTAGCTTGTTATGTAATAGGGCACATGCGTGTATGTTTCATCATAGGTGCATGTTTACTGAGTAAAGCAGTCATGACAACGCCTTTGTGTTGTCGGTACGCTTGCGATGATGAACGATGTGCACCGTGAATGTTAGTCTGCGTCATAAGACGTACAGACGCTCCAATACCCAACGCGTCACAGCAGGAAGCCAGTCTGTGCGTCCAAACAAAGGCGCAACCATACATGCACGTAACCTTTTATAAAGCTATATAAAAAAAAGGATGTAGTAGTAACGCACACTTTATTGAGGTACAGTATTACATCGCCATTCACCATCTGTGGCTATGCAGTCTCATCTATATATACCTTATCTATCCGTTGTCATGCTTGCAAGTCCACAGTCAGGCATAAATATCTGTTTTCACTCTGCACTATGCACTTTTTAAATTTTTTGTTTGTTAATATAAATGATTGGCACATATTATCAGTATTACATGATGGAAATTTTAGATATTTTTAAAAAATTTTAGTGATATTATTCACCAAATGTAAAGTTTTATGAATGTCAAAGATAACTTGTAATGCTGATTATGTTTTTAAGTCAGCCATTCATTGTCTACACAATAAAAATGTGTACATACTGTTATCTTAGCCATCATTAATGGATTCTGATATGTACTTGTATGCTTTTATTTTAAACCGTATTAGCAGATTATTTAACACTATTTTAATTGTGGTTTGCATTGCTTTTCAACATGTTATGTATGCATTTATGTTGTAAATTATTAATTACATATATTTTTTTAAGTATAAATCATCCATTATGGTACTAAAGGTTATATTTCTCTTGTTTTGAGTATAGACATTTTAATTGACACGTAACAAGAAAATACTTGATATAGTAGTTTAAACATCTTTCTTACCCTGGGCTCCAAAACTACCAGTTTTTTGTCGAAGTGCTGTAGCACAGTCAACACTTGCTCCTGTTACTGGGGTTCAGTAATGTTCAGCTTTCCCTGCTGTGAACGGCAAAAATCCTGCATAATGTTTCATCTCATTCCTGGCTCAACACCGCCAGTTGTTGCTCGGAAGTGCTGTTAGCACAGTCAACACTTGCTCCTGTGTTACTGGGGTTCAGTAATGTCAGCTGTTCCCCTGCTGTGTGTACGGCAAAAAGTCCTGCTGCCTCCACCATGTTCTCTTCTCATCCCTGGGCTCAACACCGCCAGTTGTTGCTCGGAAGTGCTGTTAGCACAGTCAACACTTGCTCCTGTGTTACTGGGGTTCAGTAATGTCAGATGTTCCCTGCGTGTGAACGGCAAAAAGTCCTGCTGCCTCCACCATGTTCTCTTCTCATTCCTGGGCTACAACACCGCCAGTTGTTGCTCGGAAGTGCTGTTAGCACAGTCAACACTTGCTCCTGTGTTACTGGGGTTCAGTAATGTCAGCTGTTCCCCTGCTGTGTGAACGGCAAAAAGTCCTGCTGCCTCCACCATGTTCTCTTCTCATCCCTGGGCTACAACACCGCCAGTTGTTGCTCGGAAGTGCTGTTAGCACAGTCAACACTTGCTCCTGTGTTACTGGGGTTCAGTAATGTCAGCTGTTCCCCTGCTGTGTGACGGCAAAAAGTCCTGCTGCCTCCACCATGTTCTCTCTCATCCCTGGGCTCCAACACCGCCAGTTGTTGCTCGGAAGTGCTGTTAGCACAGTCAACACTTGCTCCTGTGTTACTGGGGTTCAGTAATGTCAGCTGTTCCCCTGCTGTGTGTACGGCAAAAAGTCCTGCTGCCTCCACCATGTTCTCTTCTCATCCTGGGCTACAACACCGCCAGTTGTTGCTCGGAAGTGCTGTTAGCACAGTCAACACTTGCTCCTGTGTTACTGGGGTTCAGTAATGTCAGCTGTTCCCCTGCTGTGTGTAACGGCAAAAAGTCCTGCTGCCTCCACCATGTTCTCTTCTCATTCCTGGGCTACAACACCGCCAGTTGTTGCTCGGAAGTGCTGTTAGCACAGTCAACACTTGCTCCTGTGTTACTGGGGTTCAGTAATGTCAGCTGTTCCCCTGCTGTGTGAACGGCAAAAAGTCCTGCTGCCTCCACCATGTTCTCTTCTCATTCCTGGGCTACAACACCGCCAGTGTTGCTCGGAAGTGCTGTTAGCACAGTCAACACTTGCTCCTGTGTTACTGGGGTTCAGTAATGTCAGCTGTTCCCCTGCTGTGTGAACGGCAAAAAGTCCTGCTGCCTCCACCATGTTCTCTTCTCATCCTGGGCTCCAACACCCCAGTTGTTGCTCGGAAGTGCTGTTAGCACAGTCAACACTTGCTCCTGTGTTACTGGGGTTCAGTAATGTCAGCTGTTCCCCTGCTGTGTGTACGGCAAAAAGTCCTGCTGCCTCCACCATGTTCTCTTCTCATCCTGGGCTACAACACCGCCAGTTGTTGCTCGGAAGTGCTGTTAGCACAGTCAACACTTGCTCCTGTGTTACTGGGGTTCAGTAATGTCAGCTTTCCCCTGCTGTGTGAACGCAAAAAGTCCTGCTGCCTCCACCATGTTCTCTTCTCATTCCTGGGCTACAACACCGCCATTGTTGCTCGGAAGTGCTGTTAGCACAGTCAACACTTGCTCCTGTGTTACTGGGGTTCAGTAATGTCAGCTGTTCCCCTGCTGTGTGAACGGCAAAAAGTCCTGCTGCCTCCACCATGTTCTCTTCTCATCCTGGGCTCCAACACCGCCAGTTGTTGCTCGGAAGTGCTGTTAGCACAGTCAACACTTGCTCCTGTGTTACTGGGGTTCAGTAATGTCAGCTGTTCCCCTGCTGTGTGTACGGCAAAAAGTCCTGCTGCCTCCACCATGTTCTCTTCTCATCCTGGGCTACCAACACCGCCAGTTGTTGCTCGGAAGTGCTGTTAGCACAGTCAACACTTGCTCCTGTGTTACTGGGGTTCAGTAATGTCAGCTGTTCCCCTGCTGTGTGAACGGCAAAAAGTCCTGCTGCCTCGCCTCCACCAAATGTTCTCTGCTTTCCATCAACACTGTAGGCTCAAACAGCCCTGTCCAGTTTGTTGCTCCGGTAAAGTTGCCATGTTAGCACAGTCAACACTTGCTCCTGTGTTACTGGGGTTCAGTAATGTCAGCTGTTCCCCTGCTGTGTGAACGGCAAAAAGTCCTGCTGCCTCCACCATGTTCTCTTCTCATCCCTGGGCTCCAACACCGCCATTTGTTGCTCGGAAGTGCTGTTAGCACAGTCAACACTTGCTCCTGTGTTACTGGGGTTCAGTAATGTCAGCTGTTCCCCTGCTGTGTGAACGGCAAAAAGTCCTGCTGCCTCCACCATGTTCTCTTCTCATTCCTGGGCTACAACACCGCCAGTTGTTGCTCGGAAGTGCTGTTAGCACAGTCAACACTTGCTCCTGTGTTACTGGGGTTCAGTAATGTCAGCTGTTCCCCTGCTGTGTGAACGGCAAAAAGTCCTGCTGCCTCCACCCTGTTGTCTTCTCATCCCTGGCTTCAACACCGCCAGTTGTTGCTCGGAAGTGTCATTGGCACGGGTACTCACTCCTGCCCAGACTGGTTACAGCACGCCATCTGTTTCCTGTCAGTGTAAACATCACTTAGCTTCCAATAAGTTGTCCTGTCGTGTTGCGGTCGGGTTAGCCGACTCTATGGTGCTTGGAGTTTAGGTGCTTCCTATGTGTGCTGCGGGATATGCAAATAAAGGCTGTTTCCGTTGTGACAATAGGACAATCACCCACTGTAGTACTGTGGGATTCGGTAACTGCAGCCGGCTCGCGGCCTGTCAACTTAAATTTCCATGGGTACCTTCTGCTACCCGTCCGGGTTCCAGTACCGTCAGCTGGTTCTCGCAGTGCCTTTGGCCTAGGTGCCTCCATCTCGGTATCCGAGTTCCAGCAACGTCTGCTGGTCCTTGGTAGTGCTTTGGAGCACAGGTACCTCCTGCTTAGTAACCGTGTCCCAGTAACGTCAGCTGGTCCTCGGTTGTGCCATTGGCTCTTTTCCTTCTGCTGCCCCTCCGGGTTCCAGCACAGTCAGCTGGTCCTCGTTACTTGCATTGGCTCTTGTACCTTCTGCTACCCGTCCGGGTTCCAGTACCGTCAGCTGGTTCTCCGCAGTGCCTTTGGCCTAGGTGCCTCCATCTCGGTATCCGAGTTCCAGCAACGTCTGCTGGTCCTTGGTAGTGCTTTGGAGCACAGGTACCTCCTGCTTAGTAACCGTGTCCCAGTAACGTCAGCTGGTCCTCGGTTGTGCCATTGGCTCTTTTCCTTCTGCTGCCCCTCCGGGTTCCAGCACAGTCAGCTGGTCCTCGTTACTTGCATTGGCTCTTGTACCTTCTGCTACCCGTCTGGGTTCCAGTACCGTCAGCTGGTTCTCTGCAGTGCCTTTGGCCTAGGTGCCTCCATCTCGCTATCCGAGTTCCAGCAACGTCTGCTGGTCCTTGGTAGTGCTTTGGAGCACAGGTACCTCCTGCTTAGTAACCGTGTCCCAGTAACGTCAGCTGGTCCTCGGTTGTGCCATTGGCTCTTTTCCTTCTGCTGCCCCTCCGGGTTCCAGCACAGTCAGCTGGTCCTCGTTACTTGCATTGACTCTTGTACCTTCTGCTACATTTACAAATTGAAGATTTTTTCAATGCTTTTTTGGGTAATCACTCTGGATCTCCAACAATGAAGACGACGACCCTGATGACCACCCCAAGAAGATGACGACCACAAGGACGACGAGCATCAAGCCAACCAGCCTAAACACCATCACAAAGAAGAAATAAAAGATTACCAAACAGGACTAAGAAGGTTAAGACAAACTACAAGATACAGAACAAGAGACTTAAGAACAATAAGCAGAAGATCAAAAAGCAGAAGAACATGAAGTATAAGACCAAAATGAAGAGCAAAATATATGCTCTAAATTATAAGCAGAAGAAGACTAAGCAGTGTATGGGGGTGAGTCCGTTCCTCCTCGTGGTGCCCCTGGAAAATGCCTGCTGCTGCAGGCTAAACTGAACACGGACAAATACTGTTGTAATTTAAATCTTTTGTGACAGCAAGAACGGAAGGATGAAAAATTCATACTTTGACAGATTACAAGTACAGGATTCTCTGTCACAAATAAGAATATGATGAAGAAGATGAAGTACAATATGAATAAGAATAATAGTTTAATAAGAAGAATATGAGTAATGTTAACAAAAAGAAGAATAGCAAGAAGTTTAAGAAGAAGATAAAGAAGGTGAAGATGAAGAATAATTTGATGAAAAAGATGATGCTGCTGAAGATTATGAAGGAGAAAGTGTGTCAAAAGTTAAAAAGGTGAAGAGCATGGAAGTTGTGAAATATACATATTTGCCAAAATAGAAAAAACGTTAACAACATTGTCAATTTCTTCGTCAATCCGAACATCTTTAAAAAAAAAATATTTATGCTATTCCATTTGATTGGGTTAAACATCTATGCCTTTAATGTCTCCTCAACCTTCCCCAATACATTCTACATTACTCTTTGTTGTTTTCCTTCATGTACAATTAACCAACAAGGCAAGAATGGGGTTTTTTTAATTCCGATATTTTGTTCCCATAGACTTACATTGGATTTCCGGTATCGGTATCGGGTATCGCCGATATTTTTTGGGTATCGGCGATACCATTCCGATTCCGATACTTTTGGATATCGGAAAGTATCGCTCAACTCTAGTTTTGACCTTTTTTCTTTAATGTGCCATTTAACGATCAGGTTAATCCTTTTTTTATTGATAGATCGGGGTGATTCTAAACACGGCCATATCAAATAAGTGTATGTTTGATTTTTTTCTTATTGTTTTATTTTGAACGGGGCGAAAGGGGGGTGATTTGAACTTACATTTTTTTTTTATATTTTTAAAACCTTTTTTTTTTACTGTTGGCATGCTTCAATAGTCTCCATGGGAGACTAGGAGCTGCCATAATCTAATCAGCTCTGCTGCATACAGGCGATGATCAGTTTGCCTGTATGTAGCAGAATTACTGACATGAATTGCCATAAGCACCGACCACCGGGCGGCGCTCGTAGTAATCTGGCACTGACAACCATAGAGGTATCCATGAGGAGACTTGGGTCACCGGTGGGCAGATTTCCAGAATCGCTTGTTAAATGCTACTGTAAGAGTTTGTCAGCGGCATTTAACGGGTTAATAGCTGAGGGTGGATCACAATTCCACCAGCGGCTTTTCCGGGCACATATCAGCTGATCAAAACTGCTGACGTGCCAGGAAAGATGTGTGCTCACCGCCGGAGCCCACATCAAAGGGAGAGAGACCGAAATCGACGTAAATTTATGCCCTTTGTCGGAAATGCGTTAATGTACCATACACAGACATATTTTGAGATCCGTCAGTACAGTAAATCTATAAGAAGCCTATTGTCATTATGCCAGGAGCTTGACCTGTATTTTGTTTTCTGCTCACTTCTATCTTTTCCTTGCCATAGTGAGTTGACACCAGACAATCCAACGGGTGAGTTCAATTTTGAGATCTCAGCCTAGAAATGTGAGTAGTGTCCCTGTTTCAATTATTAATAATGATCATTAGAGATAAGCGACTTTCCCTTTTTTTAGAGTCGAGTCGTGTTTCATGAAACGAACGAAATCGGGAAAAGTCGGGGGTCCGACTGAAACACGAAACCCAATGCAAGTCAATGGGAAAGCAAAGTCGCCATGGAGTGGAAGACAGTAAACACACCTACAGTGCCCATTTCAATGCCAACAACATAAATTCTTATTACTTAAGCTTGGCAACCTTAATTAACTTTATAATAATAGTTATGCTTTGAAAACTGAGGGTTATTTGGTTAAACTTGTGGGGTAGTAGGGATGGCTCCCGGTTTTTGTGTGCCCTGGGCCAAAGAGTGTCAGTGGGCCCCTTTAACACATACCACAATTCATCATGCTCCGATACGGCACAGAAATATAGGTATAATACAATGAAAAATACTTCACTTCTTACATGACATGACTGATATCTATGTTAAAATCTACAATAGTTCAAAAACCGGACAGTATATTCCTCCATACAGTATTATGGCCACCACGTAGAGCGCCATGCAGAATAATGAGCCCCATATATTGCTCCATACATAATTGGTCCCATATACTGTTCCATACAGTATATGATGAGCTCCACACAATGCTCCAGTATATGATGGTCCCCATATAATGTTCTATACAGTATAGGACGGTCTCCATAGAGTATAATGAGCCCCACATATTGCTCCATACAGTATAATGAGTCGCATATAAAGCTCCATACAGAATATGATGGGCCCCATATATTGCTCCATACAGAATGGGCTCCATATTATGCACCATATAGAATAGGCCCCATATGTGCTCCATATGATGCTCCATACCCTATATGATGCCCCATAAATAGTGAAACCCATATGATGCTCCAGTATATGTTGGGCCCCATGGATGATGCTCCAGTGTCTTATGGGCCAAAATCATGCTCCATATATAATGGTCCCCATTATTAATGATCCAGTGTATAATGGGCCCTGTAAATGCTGCTCCAGTGTCTGATGTCCCCAATTTACAATGCTTCAGTATATGATGGGCCCCATGGATGCTGTTCCAGTGTCTGATCTGCCCCATTTAGAATGCTCCTGTATTATTTGTGCCCCATTTATGATGCTCCAGTGTCTTATGAGCCAAAATCATGCACCAAATATATTGGGCCCCATTATTAATGATCCAGTGTATAATGGGCCCCTTGAATGCTGCTCCAGTGTCTGCTGTCCCCCATTTACAATGCTCCAGTATATGATGGGCCCCATGGATGATGCTCCAGTGTCTTATGGGCCAAAATCATGCACCAAATATATTGGGCCCTATTATTAATGAACCAGTGTATAATGGGCCCGGTAAATGCAGCTCCAGTGTTTGCTGTCCCCTATTTACAATGCTCCAGTATATGATGGGCCCCATAGATGCTGCTCCAGTGTCTGATCTGCCCCATTTAAAATGCTCCAGTATATGATGGGCCCCTTGGATGATGCTCCAGTGTCTTATGGGCCAAAATCATGCTCCATATATATAATGGGCCCCATTAATGATCCAGTGTATAATGCTCAACATATATTCCTCTGTTGTGAACGTGTTGGAGATGACTTCGGAGCTGAAGCTCCCTCTGGTGGTTGCTGAGGGTATTGAACCTATGTTGAACAGCAAAAATCCACCACCTGCAACTGATGATTGGTTATCAGGTGGGGCGGACTGGCCTGATATAAGTGAGCTGACCTCCCATGATCCTTGCCGGTGATCAAGTGTTCTTCTTGGTCTAGGTTGGAATTCAGCTTGCTTTTCTGCAGTCTCCTGCTTGCATTCAGTCAATTTCAGTTTTTTTTTACTGTGGTTTGATTTTCCTTGTTTTTTGCTGCCTTGCTTTTTGAGTTCAGCCGGGTCCCTTTTGGGGGGCTTGGGCTGGTCTCCGTTCTCTTTTTGTATTTGTTCATCTGCTCAGTTTTTGTGATATTTTACTGCTGGGTAGCTGCGTGTTCACACCAGAGATCTGATATAGGTGGTCGAGACCGTGTGGTCTCAGTATTTTTGGATTCAGAAGTGTTGGAGTTTTTCCTAGGGTTTTTCTGGGTTGCAGACAGTATTCTCTCCTGTGCTGTACTATCTAGACAGTTTTGGGCCCCAGCTTTTGCTCAATCTATTTTCTGTCTGTGTTCGTGTTTTCATCTTGTCTAACCGCCATTATATGTTTGGGGGCTTCATATTCTTTTGGGGCTCTACTCCGGGGCAGTTAGCTTTCCTCTTTCCATCTTCAGGGATAGCTAATCTCTCCGGCTGTGACGAGGCGTCTAGGGCACCGTAGGAACGTCCCACGGCTGCTTCTAGTTGTGCGGTTAGTTTAGGGGTCTGCAACCAATTAGTTTCCAACCTCTCTGGTGTTTGGCTGCCTATGCGTTTTTTTTTCTCCTGCCTCCTCAGCTACCAAAACAACATTCCTCCAAACATTACAAAAAATGAAATACCTCTCCTCGCTGTGCACTGCTCTACTCTGGACTCCTCAGCGTCGCCATCTTACAGCTCTCTGCACTTGGACTGTTTAGGCAGAGGACGTACAGACGTGACGCGATTGCGCTCGCTAACCTGAATGTCACTGTCAGGAAACGCGGAAGACGTCACAGCGGTGGAGCATGGTGAGGTTAGTATTAAAAGTGCTGGGGCCCTGACGAAGCAGGGGGGGGCCGACTCATGGGCGACGGCACTGGCACATGGCCCCTCATAGTACGCCAGTGTGTCTGATGGCGAGTGGGCCCTCCCACCATCAGAGACACATTTTTGTACTATGAGGGGCACTGTGCCAGTGCCGTCGCCCACGAGTCGCCCCCCAACTGGTCAGGGAACCGACACTTGCCCGGGTGCGCCAGATGCTGACGCCGCCCTGGGGGCGGGACTTGTAGGTTTTGTAGTCTGTCTACGCTTGCAAGTGCATGTTCATTAAATGTCTAAGCATGCAACTGGTATTCAATTTTCTGAGATTTTTCCCTCGGCTAAAGGTCCTTCCGCACTGCTTACAGATTTCCTTTGCCTCATCAATATGATTTAGGTCAAAAAAGTGCCACACTTGACTCTTCCTACTATGGTTAGTGCTTGCACGCTGTGCTAATTTGACCGTCTGGCCAAGCTGTCCTGCAACTCTTTTTTTTTTAACACCTTTTTGGACTGCTACGGGCCTGCCAGATAACCGCTGCTGCGATGTCGATGCCTGCTACAGATCATTCTCTTCTTCTGAGCTATTGCCAGCGGCATCCTCTTCCACCAATGGATGCCAATCCGGGTTAACAACTGGGTCATCCATCACCTCCTCTTCCATTTCATCTGGGGCACCTGAGTTTCATCAGGGTCACATTCTGGCTCAGTAGACTGCGAGGGAAATGTAGGGCTCTGGGTTAATGTACCAGCAGAATCATCTAGCAGTGGCTGTGCATCAGTGCACTCCATCTCTGATTCATGTTGGACGGGGGAATTCAGGATTTGACTTGATAACCCAGTCATGTTATGTGAAAATAGCTCCATGGAGTAATCTGAAGAGTGGGCTGCCACATCCTTCACTTTTGGTGGGGGTGAAGCACACAAGGAAAGGTGTTGTTCCTGACCAGAGCCTGCACTGACGACTCAGTCCTTGCATTTTTTTGAAAGTTCTGAAGAGGAGGCGATAGAGATGGAGGCTGTTTCGGCAATGTAAGTCAAAATCTGTTCCTGATGCTCCGGCTTTAAAAGCAGTTTACCTACTCCCACTAAAGGGAGCCTTCCAGGCCTTCTTGAGCCAGAAGACTCTTTCTGATAGCACACTACCAGCAGGGCAAGCGAGCTCCTGTGTAGTGAAAATATTCTAAATCTCCGTATTTATTAGATGCAGACACTGACGCTCTGAGGCTCACTATGGATTACACAATAATATAATATGAAAAAGGGGTACTGTATCAGCAGATACCAGGTATATATAGTATAGTCAAAATATTCTAAATCTCAGTATATTTTTCAGGAGGCAGCCACTGACGCTCTCAGGCTCAGTCTGGATTACTCAAGAATATAATAAGAAGAAAAAGGGGTACTGTATCAGCAAATATCAGGTATATACAGTACAGTCAAAATATTCTTAATCTCAGTATATATTTCAGGAGGCAGACACTGACGCTCTCAGGCTCAGTATATATTACACAATAATATAAAAAACTGAAAAAGGGTAGTGTTTCACCAGATACAAGGTATATATAGTATAGTGAAAATATTCTAAATCTCCGCATATATTTCAGGAGGCAGACTGACGTTCACAGGCTCAGTCTGGATTACACAAGAATATAATAAGAAGAAAAAGGGGTACTGTATCAGCAGATACCAGGTATATATAGTATAGTCAAAATATTCTAAATCTCCACATATATTTCAGGTGGCAGACTATGACGCTCACAGGCTCAGTCTGGATTACACAATAATATAAAAAGATGAAAAAGGGGTACTGTATCACCAGATACAAGGTAGTATAGTAAAACTATTCTAAATCTCTGAATATATTTCAGGAGGCAGACAATGACGCTCACAGGCTCAGTATGGATTACACAAGAATATAAAAAGTTAGGGGGTGGAGGAGGGGTGGACAGCCCAGATCAGGAGGTGGCAAAAATGGCATATGGTGAGGTCTATAATAGAAGTAAAGCAGCTGCAAATGGAGGAATTTGAGAAGTCCGAGGAAGAGGAGGACAAAGCGAGCCATTTTTCTGGCAACCTATGTGTCATCAGGGGAAGGTGGGACAAAATCCTTTGAAACTCATGCATGGTTCATTTTAATGAAGGTTAGATCATCAACATTTTGCATCAACAGACGGGTCCTTCTTTCTGTCAGGATTGATCCTGCAGCACTGAAGACTCTTTCAGATAGCATACTACCAGCAGGGCAAGCGAGCTCCTGTAAGGCATATTCCTCAAAACACTGAAGGACTATACAGAGGTCTTTCAGCTTTGACCACTGCACACCCGACAACTCCATGTCTGCCCTCAAACTGCCTGCAACGTCTATGATTAGGCGGTGCTTGGGGAGGTGGAGTGATTGCTGCAGCCTCTGCATGCGACAGGAGTCTGCGGGCGAGCAACAGATGTGCGAGCACAGTCTTCGCACTTTATGGATCAGGGCTGTTAACTAAAGAAAATTATTTAAGAAGCACTGCACCACCAGGTTCAAGGTGTGAGCCAGGCAAGGTATGTGTCTGAGTTTTGCCAGGGCTATGGCCGCCACAAAATTACGGCCGTTATCACTGACTACCTTGCCTGGCTCAAGAAGTATACTGCCCAGCCATGACTCAGTTTCTCGCTGCAAGTAGTCGGCCAGTACCTCTACGGTGTGTCTGTTGTCGCCCAAAGACATCATTTTTAAAACAGCCTGCTGACGCTTACCACTAGCTGTTCGATAGTGGGACACCTCGTGTGCAACACTGGCAGTCGCGGATGGAGTGCTCGTGCGACTGCGCTCTGTCGACGAGCTTTTGCTTCTGGAGGAGGAGGGTCGAACGCCTAGAGCCAACTGTTACCTATACCGTGGGCTAGGCAGCACTGTCCCACCACCGCTGTCCCCTGTGGACCCTGCATCCACCACATTAACTCAGTGCGCAGTTATGGACATGTAATGGCCCTGGTCATGCCTACTGGCCCATGCATCAGTTGTGAGGTGCACCTTTCCACTCACTTTATTGTTTGAGTGCATGGACAATGCGGTCTTTCACATGCAGGTGGAGGGCAGGGATTGCTTTTCTAGAAAAGAAGTGGCGACTGGGTAGGTCATAATGTGAGACAGCGTAGGCCATGAGCTCTCTGAATGCTGCGCTTTCAACCAAACGGAAGGGCATCATCTCTAATGAGACCAGTTTGGCAATGTAGGCATTCAAAGCCAGTGTACAATGATGAGAGGATGAGTACTTTCTTGTCCTACTCAGAGTGTCTGCTAGGGTGAGCTGGGCTTGAGAGCTGCATATGGGGGAACTATTGGTGGACATGACTGACTGAGAGGGGGTTGGTGATGGTTATGGTGGTGGTGGTGGTGATAGCCTAGATGCAGTCTTTCATTGCAAAAACATTGTGATTCCCTGACTGCTTTGGCCTTGCGACGACACCTCAACATTTCTTGCTGGTCGTGTGCCAACCGGTGGGCTTACAGTGGGGAAGCGATGGAGCGTTGCTGGCTAACTTCAGTTGGAGCCAGTGCACATGTGCTACCTTAGATTTTGCAGTCCATCCACGCTTGCAAGTGCATGTTCAGTAAATGTCTAAGCATGCAACTGGTATTCAAATTTCGGAGATTTTTCCCTAGGCTAAAGGTCCTTCGGCACTTCTTACAGATAACCTTTGTCTCATCAATAGGATTTTGCTCAAAAAAGTGCCTCACTGGACTCTTCCTACTATGGCATAAATTTTGAGGGCTTGCACGCTGTGCTAATTTGACCGCCTGGCCAAGCTGTCCTGCAACTCTTTTTGTTTTTTTAACACCTTTTTGGACTGCTACGGGCCTGCCAGATAACCCAGCTGTAATGTCGATACCTGCTGCGGATCCTTCTCCTCTTCTGAGCTATTGCCTGTGGCACCCTCTTCCCCACTGGATGCCAATCCGGGTCAACAACTGGGTCATCCATCACCTCCGCTTCAATTTCATCTTCACCTTCCTCTGTGTCACCGTGTAAGGTGGTATAGTATGCGGGAAGGGGCACCTGAGTTTCATCAGGGTCACATTCTGGCTCAGTAGACTGCGAGGGCTGATTCTGGTTGAATGTACCAGCACAATTATCTAGCAGTGGCTGTGCATCAGTGCACTCCATGTCAGATTCATCTTGGACTGTGGAATTCAGGATTTGATTTGATAACCCAGGCATGGTATTGAAAAGAGCTCCATGGAGTAATCTGAAGTGTGGCCTGCCGCATCCTTCACTTTTGGTGGGGGTGAAGGAAACAAGGAAAGGGGTTGTTCCTGACCAGAAGCCTGCATTGACGACTCAGTACTTGGAGCTTTTGAAACTTCAGAAGAGGAGGAGATAGAGCTGAAGGCTGTTTCGGCAATGTAAGCCAAAACCTGTTCCTGATGCTCCGGCTTTAAAAGCGGTTTACATAATCCCAGAAAAGGGAGCCTTCCAGGCCTTCTGGAGACAGACGATGACGCAGGCTCAACACCTCCTGCCTTAGGTGCTATTGTGCTTTTGGCACTACCAGCAGATGCACCACCACCACCACCATTAGTACCAGGCGGCCCCCCACGACCACGTACACGGCTTCTTCCACCATACTTCCTCATGTTTGTGGAAATGGACCCAAAATAACAGCAGATATATGGTACTGTATCAGAAGCGTACAGCTGTATACGGTGAAGGTGAAAATTTTTAATCTCAGTATATATTTGCGAAGTAACAGACACAGACACAGACTCTCACAGGCTCAGTATGGATTACACAAGAAAACCAAAAAAAGTGTACTGTATCAAAAGCGTACAGCCGTATACAGTGCTGGGTTAATTTTAAATCTCCGTATAACTTTGAGGTGTAACACACACGGTCACAGCTTCTGTATGGATAACACCAGAATATGAAAAGCATAAAAAGTGTACTATATCAGTAGCGTACAGCTGTATACAGTGCTGGGTTAATTTTAAATCTCCGTATATTTTTGAAGAGTAGCACACGCTCACAGGCTCAGTATGGATATTTCAATATCCGTATATATTTCAGGAGTAACACACACGGTCACAGCCTCAGTATGGATAACACCAGAATATGAAAAGGAGAAAAAGTGTACTGTATCAGTAGCGTACAGCTGCATACAGTGTTGGGGTAATTTTCAATCTTTGTATATATTTCAGGAGTAACACACATGCTCACAGGCTCAGTATGGATTACACCACAATATGAAAAGCAGAAATAGTGCACTGTATCAGTAGCGTACAGCTGTATACAGTGCTTGGATAATTTTAAATCTCCGTATATATTTCCTGAGTAACACACACACTCACAGGCTCAGTATGGATTACACCACAATATGAAAAGCATAAAAAGTGTACTGTATCAGTAGCTTACAGCTGTATACAGTGTTGGGGTAATTTTAATTCTCCTTATATATTTGAGGAGTAACACACATGCTCACAGGGTCAGTATGGATTACACCAGAATATGAAAAGCAGAAAAAGTGGACTGTATCAGTAGCGTACAGCTGTATACAGTATTGGGATAATTTTCAATTTCCGTATATATTTCCAAAGTAACACACACACTCACAGGCTCAGTATGGATTACACCACAATATGAAAAGCAGGAAAAGTGGATTGTATCAGTAGCGTACAGCTGTATACAGTGTCGGGGTAATTTTAAATCTCCAGATATATTTCAGGAGTAACACACACGCTCACAGGCTCAGTATGGATTACACCAGAATATGAAAAGCAGAAAAAGTGTACTGTATCAGTAGCGTACAGCTGTATACAGTGTTGGGGTAATTTTAATTCTCCGTATATATTTGAGGAGTAACACACACGCTCACAGGGTCAGTATGGATTACACCAGAATATGAAAAGCAGAACGTGTACTGTATCAGTAGCTTACAGCTGTATACAGTGTTGGGGTAATTTTAATTCTCCGTATATATTTGAGGAGTAACGCACACTCTAACAGGGACAATATGGATTACACCAGAATATGAAAAGCAGAAAAAGTGTACTGTATCAGTAGCGTACAGCGGTATACAGTGTTGAGGTAATTTTAAATCTCCGGATATATTTCAGAAGTAACACACATGCTGTTAGGGTCTGCGGAACGCACCCAATAGATATAGTAGAGAGGTGCGTTCGCAGCCTGGGGTCCACCATGCAGGCGAAGCCTGCTGCTAGTAAGATGGCGAAAGTAGCGAACTCTGTTATCCCGCAGAGTCGCTAAAATAAACGCCGTAGCGCGCTATGGCAGTAAGTGCGACTCTGTTAATCCCCAGAGTCGCTAACGGGAATGCCACAGCGCTATATGGCGATAAGTGCGAACTCACTTAGCTTCAGTGAGCCGCAAAGTAAAACGCTAGGGCGCTGAACCAGCACTATAAAGCGAACCCTGTTGCGTCACAGAACCGCTGAGAAAAAGATTGTGTCCTGTTAACACCACAGGGATACACAGATAACTGCTGTGTGGATAGAAGTCCGTGATCATGCAGACAGCAACGCAATCAAGCAATCTCCTCACCGGAGAAGCCGGTATTCTTGGGGCTTATTTCAGCCAAGCCCTAACCACGTGCACTCAAATCTCCTCACCGGAGGTGCCGATTTTCTAGGGGCTTATTTCAGCCGAGCCCTAACCACATGCATGCATGATCACACTGGCGCAAAGCACATAATGCAATTGATACTAGCGCATGGCGGCCCAGCCATGCCACCCTTTTAAAGTAACAGCTACAGGACCTGCCAGAAACAAGGACCAATGAGAAACTGTTCCAAAACACATGTAGTTTCAGGACCTTCCTGGCGGACCAATAGGAGCTGCTGCAGTACCTGAACATGTGAACCCTGATCTCCAATGAGAGATCTTACCCTGGGCATGCTCAGAAGGGGAAACGCAGGACTTCGCCACAAAGACGTCTGCTCTAGCACTGGCTATAATAGAAGATCCAGGAAGGGCAGCAGCAAGTCTCTGCACAGTATTGGAATGAGCAAGATGCTGGGACCGACGTCTCTGCTGAGCAGGCTCCACTGCGGACGGAGACGGATGGGGGACCGCAGCGGGACTGGTTCGAGACTCCCCTTGTGCAGCAGCGGGAACTTGAACCCTAACATTACCCCCCTTCCTAGGGCCCCCCTTCTTTGGGCCTCGCTGCGCTCAAAGGCAGCGATGAGCTGCTGAGTGTGAACATGCTGGGCAGGCTCCCAGGACCTATCCTCAGGCCCATAACCCCTCCAATCCACCAAATAAAATGTTTTGCCTTGTACCACCTTGCACCCAACAATGGCGTTCACCTCATGATCGTCGGTAGATGAACCCGACGTCCCGGCAGATGACTCTGAAAACCAGGAAATGGCCACGGGTTTCAGGAGAGACACGTGAAAGGTGTGGGTGATACCAAGGCGAGGCGGAAGGGCTAGGCGGTAAACCACCGGGTTCACCTGCTCAAGAACTTTAAAGGGGCCCAAAAAGCGAGGTGCCAACTTGGTGGACTCTACACGTAGCCTGATGTTTCGGGCAGAAAGCCACACTAGGTCACTCGGAGCAAATCCCAAATGTCCCATGCCTCCACAGCCCAGTCTGCCACCCTGGAATCAGCGGAAAACAAGGGCATGGGCACTGGTACCCGCGGATGCTGACCGTAGTTCAGGAGGAATGGGGTCTGTCCGGTGGAGTCAGCCACAGCATTATTTAGAGCTAACTCAGCCCACGGTAGCAAGGTATGCCCATTCATCCTGCCTGGCTGAGACAAAATGTCGCAAATATGTGACCAAGGTCTGGTTGGCCCTCTCTACCAACCCATTCGTCTCGGGATGGTATGCAGAGGAGAGATTCAACTCAATGCTGAGTAAACGACACAGCTCTCTCCAGAACCGAGACGCAAACTGGGGACCTCGATCACTGACAATTTTGTCTGGCATACCGTGTAGGCGGAAAATATGCCTGATGAATAATGCTGCCAAGGCCCGTGCAGACAGTAACCGTGGTAACGGCACAAAGTGCACCATTTTGGAGTAGTGGTCGGTTATCACCCAGATGATGGTGCAGCCCCGAGACTTGGGTAAGCCCACCACAAAATCCATCCAAACCATCTCCCAGGGTCTGCCACCGTTAAAGGGAAAAGTAACCCAGCTGGCCATTGTCGTGGAGACTTATTCTTGGCGCAGGAGATGCACGCCTGAACGTATTCCCTGACGTCACGGACCATATGTGGCCACCAGTATGTCCTCGCCAGCAACTCAGGTGTCCTCTTTGCCCCAAAATGTCCACCCACCCTGGACGAGTGTGCCCAAGAGAGTACCTCCGGTCGCAAATTGATGGGCACAAAAGTCTTGCCCGGAGGCACAGACTCAAGCGAAACCGGGGCCACAGTTCTTAGGCTCTCTGTGGGGACAATCAGCCGAGGCTACTCCTCCACCTCCTCAGAGGACACCATGGAGCGAGACAGAGCATCGACATGAATGTTCTTCTCCCCGGAGAGAAAATGGAGGGTGAAATGGAGTCGGGAGAAGAACAGGGACCATCTGGCCTGACGGGAATTTAGCTGCTGGGCGGTCTGTAAATAGACCAAATTTTTGTGGTCAGTGAACACTTGAAAGGGAAAGCGAGCCCCCTCCAGGAGATGTCTCCACTCGGAAAAGGCCAACTTCATGGCTAGCAACTCCCTATCCCCAATGGAATAATTCCTCTCCGCTGGTGTGAAGGTCTTGGAGAAGAAGAAGCAAGGATGTTTACGACCTTGAGCATCCTTTTGAAAAAGGACTGCTCCAGCACCAATGGACGAGGCATCTACCTCCAATGTAAAAGGCTTATCAACCTCGGGACGATGTAGGATAGCAGCGCTAGCAAAATGGGACTTGATTGAATTAAAGGTCTTGGAGACCTCCTCTGACCACAATTTGGGATTGGCTCCCTTCTTGGTGAGGGCTACCAAGGGAGCAACCAAAGTAGAGAAGTGGGGAATGAATTGGCGATAGTAATTAATGAACCCAATAAAGCGCTGCACCGCTTTAACAGAGTGGGGTTCTTGCCAATCCATTACAGCCTGTAGTTTGGCAGGATCCATAGCCAATCCCTGAGTGGAGATGATATAGCTTAGGAATGGCAGAGACTACTGCTCAAACACACACTTCTCCAACTTCGCATATAAGGAATTTGCCCGCAAGAGGTCGAAGACCCTGCAAACATCTCTCCAGTGGTTGTCCATATCTGGAGAAAAGATGAGAATGTCATCCAGATAGACTACCACAGAGGTGGCAAGCATGTCCCGGAAGATGTCATTTACGAAATCTTGGAAAACGGCTGGAGCATTACAGAGCCGAAGGGTATCACAAGATATTCGTAATGTCCATCTCTGGTATTGAACGCTGTCTTCCATTCGTCCCCCTCACGGATGTGGATCTGGTTATAGGCACCACGAAGATCCAGCTTAGAAAATACCCTTGCTCCCTGGAGCCTATCAAAGAGCTCAGATATTAGGGGCAAAGGATTTTTGTTCTTAATGGTAATGGCGTTAAGACCCCTATAGTCTATACACGGTCGTAATTCTCCATTCTTCTTCTGCACGAAGAAAAATCCTGCCCCTGCTGGTGACACTGACTTCCTAATAAACCCTCTTGCCAGATTTTCCTGGATGTATTGTGACATGGCCTCCATCTCAGGAAGAGAGAGAGGATACACTCTTCCCCGAGGAGGCTCCATTCCAGGCAAGAGGTCTATAGGACAGTCATAGGGGCGATAGGCGGAAGAGTCTCCGCTGCCTTTTTGGAGAATACGTCCGCGTATGACTGATAAACCTTGGGGAGAGAAGCAAGGTCTATGGGTATCTCCGTGGTGGAAACCTGAACGTCCTCTCTGAGACATCTGTCTCTGCAATGATCACCCCAACCCTGTATTCTCCCAGAGGACCACTCAATATGGGGAGAGTGGTGGCGAAGCCAGGGTAATCCCAACAAAACCTCATCTATTCCTCAGGAAGAACAAAAAGGGATATATTCTCCTGATGAGAAGGGGACATAGACAGAGGTAGAGAGACAGTCTGGTGGGTGATTTGTGAGGGCAGGATTGTTCCATTCAATACTCTCACCGATATTGGCTCGGCGAGCGTCACCAGCGGTATGGAATGGCGAGAGGCAAAGGAGGAGGACATAAAATTCCCCTCTGCTCCAGAGTCCACACAAAGCTTGGTGGGAAGAGTGGATGAACCTAGAGAGATTAACCCTTTAAGGAGCATTTTCAGAGCAAAATCCCTCGCGTCTAATGACCCTGCACCTATGGTCACGGAACATGACCGTTTACTCATTCGCTGGGGACATCAGTTGGCATAATGTCCTGGCTGCTGACACACTCTACAGACCACGGATACTCGAGTGGTCCGAGACTTAGATCCCACTCGAGTAGTCTCCACGGTCTCTGGGGAGTCGGACGCCCGAACGGGAAATTCAAGAGGTTTGGCAAAGGGTGGTGCCAGCCGAAACCTCTGCCTACACTGGGTCCGCTCTAACCTCCGCTCGTGAAAACGGAGTCGATGCGGGTAGATATAGAAATGAGTTTCTCCAGTGTGGCAAGGATCTCCCTGGTAGCCAAAGCGTCCTTTACATGATCTGCCAGTCCTCTCCAGAACACTGGAATAATAACTTTATCTGGCCACTCTAATTCAGAGGCCAAAGGACGAAATTGGACTGAGAACTGGCTGACCATGGACAAGTCCTGTGACATTGCCAGCAGTTGGAGTGCCGTATCGTGCGTGACCTGAGGTCCTAAAAAGACCTTTTTCAGAGCCTCCAAAAACCGAGGAGCACTCCGCACCACACGATCGTCGCGCTCCCACAGTGGCGTTGCCCACTCCAATGCTCTGCTCGACAGAAGAGACACAATAAAAGCCACTTGTGCCCGTTCCGTGGGGAAACGTGTTGCCAGAAGCTCAAGCTGTATAGAGCACTGACTCACGAATTCCCGACAATGTTTACTGTCACCCGTAAACTTATCTGGAAGTGGGAGGTGGGATAATGTCGGAGCAGAGGTAGCGGTGGACAAACTGCCTGAACAGCGACTGCGGTAACATCCACAGCTGAGGTTGTGTGCTCAAGGATCGCCAACCTATCCTCCAGCTGCTGGATGTACTGTTGTAGACGCTGGTCGTCCGCCATTTTACTAGCCAGACCCTGGCGCTAGTATTATGTTAGGGTCTGCGGAACGCACCCAATAGATATAGTAGAGAGGTGCGTTCGCAGCCCGAGGTCCACCGTGCAGGCAAAGCCCGCTGCTAGTAAGATGGCGAAAGTAGCGAACTCTGTTATCTCGCAGAGTCGCTAAAATAAACGCCGTACCGCGCTGTGGCAGTAAGTGCGACTCTGTTAATCCCCAGAGCCGCTAACGGGAATGCCACAGTGCTATATGGCGATAAGTGCGAACTCACTTAGCTTCAGTGAGCCGCAAAGTAAAACGCTAGGGCGCTGAACCAGCACTATAAAGCGAACCCTGTTGCGTCACAGAGCCGCTGAGAAAAAGACTGTGTCCTGTTAACACCACAGGGATACACAGATAACTGCTGTGCGGATAGCAGTCCGTGATCATGCAGACAGCAACGCAATCAAGCAATCTCCTCACCGGAGAAGCCGGTATTCTAGGGGCTTATTTCAGCCAAGCCCTAACCACGTGCACTCAAATCTCCTCACCGGAGGTGCCGGTATTCTAGGGGCTTATTTCAGCCGAGCCCTAACCACATGCGTGCATGATCACACTGGCGCAAAGCACATAATGCAATTGATACTAGCGCATGGTGGCCCAGCCATGCCACCCTTTTATAGTAACAGCTACAGGACCTGCCAGAAACAAGGACCAATGAGAAACTGTTCCAAAACACATGTAGTTTCAGGACCTTCCTGGTGGACCAATAGGAGCTGCTGCAGTACCTGAACATGTGATCCCTGATCTCCAATGAGAGATCTTACCCTGGGCATGCTCAGAAGGGGAAACGCAGGACTTCATCCCAAAGACGTCTGCTCCAGCACTGGCTATAATAGAAGATCCAGGAAGGGCAGCAGCCAGTCTCTGCACAGTATTGGAATGAGTAAGACGCTGGGATCGACGTCTCTGCTGAGCAGGCTCCACTGTGGACGGAGACGGATGGGGGACCACAGCGGGACTGGTTTGAGACTTTGTGCAGCAGCGGGAACTCGAACCCTAACACACGCTCACAGGCTCAGTATGGATAACACCAGAATATGAAAAGATGAAAAAGTGTACTGTATCAGTAGCGTTCAGCTGTATACAGTGTTGGGGTAATTTTCAATCTCCGTATATATTTCAGGAGTAACAAACACAGTCACAGCCTCAGTATGGATAACACCAGAATATGAAAAGGAGAAAAAGTGTAGTGTACAGCTGTATACAGTGTAATTTTAAATCTCCGTTATATTTCAGGAGTAACACACACATGCTCTCTCAGTATGGATTTCACCGTAATACAGAAGGGAGAAATACGGTACTGTATCAGAAGAAACCAGCTTTATACGGTTTTGGAGAAAATTTAAATCTCCGTATGTATTTCCGGAGTCACACACAGATAGTCAGCATGTATTTGTCCGTGATACCAGCCGAAACACTGTAGTGTGAGGAGCGTACAGCTCTATACAGTGTGGGAAGAAATGAACGCTCGGTAACTGCAGAAAAAAATTAAAGTATTAGTGCTGTGTAGGTGCTGTGTTAAAAAGCAGTCTGCACAGTCTCAGTATGGATAACACCAGAATATGAATAGCATAAAAAGTGTACTGTATCAGCACGTACAGCTGTATACAGTGCTGGGTTTTAAATCTCCGTATATATTTGAAGAGTAGCACACACGCTCACAGGCTCAGTATGGATAACACCAGAATATGAAAAAGAGAAAAAGTGTACTGTATCTGTAGCGTACAGCTGCATACATTGTTGGGGTAATTTTCAATCTCCATAAATATTTGAGGAGTTACACACATGATCACACCCTCAGTATGGATAACACCAGAATATGAAAAGGAGAAAAAGTGTACTGTATCAGTAGCGTACAGCTGCAGACAGTGTTGAGGTTATTTTCAATCTCCGTATATATTTCTGGAGTAACACACATGCTCACAGGCTCAGTATGGATTACACCACAATATGAAAAGCAGAAATAATGTACTGTATCAGTAGCATACAGCTGTATACAGTGCTGGGTTAATTTTAAATATCCATATATTTTTCCTGAGTAACACACACGCTCACAGGCTCAGTATGGATTACACGACAATATGAAAAGCATAAAAAGTGTACTGTATCAGTAGCTTACGGCTGTATACAGTGTTGGGGTAATTTTAATTCTCTGTATATATTTGAGGAGTAACACACACGCTCATAGGGTCAGTATGGAATACACCAGAATATGAAAAGCAGAAAAAGTGGACTGTATCAGTAGCGTACAGCTGTATACAGTGTTGGGGTAATTTTCAATATCCGTATATATTTCCGAAGTAACACTCACGCTCTCAGGCTCAGTATGGATTACTCCACAATATGAAAAGCAGAAAAAGTGTACTGTATCAGTAGCTTACAGCTGTATACAGTGTTGAGGTAGTTTTAAATCTCCGTATATATTTGAGGAGTAACACACACGCTCACAGAGTCAGTATGGATTACTCCACAATATGAAAAGCATAAAAAGTGTACTGTATCAGTAGCGTACAGCTGTATACAGTGTTGAGGTAGTTTTAAATCTCCGTATATATTTGAGGAGTAACACACACGCTCACAGGGTCAGTATGGATTACACCAGAATATGAAAATCAGAGAAAGTGTACTGTATCAGTAGCGTACAGCTGTATACAGTGTTGGGGTAATTTTAATTCTCCGTATATATTTAAGGAGAAACACACACGCTCACAGGGTCAGTATGGATTACACCAGAATATGAATAGGAGAAAAAGTAGACTATATCAGTAGCGTACAGCTGCATACTGTGTTGGGGTAATTTTCAATCTCCTTATACATTTCAGGAGTAACACACATGTTCACAGGCTCAGTATGGATTACACCACAATATGAAAAGCAGAAAAAGTGGACTGTATCAGTAGCGTACAGCTGCATACAGTGCTGGGGTAATTTTATATCTCCGTATATATTTCCTGAGTAACACACACGCTCACAGGGTCAGTATGGATTACACCAGAATATGAAAAGCAGAAAAAGTGTACTGTATCAGTAGCTTACAGCTGTATACAGTGTTGGGGTAATTTTAATTCTCCGTATATATTTGAAGAGAAACACACACGCTCACAGTGCCAGTATGGATTACACCAGAATATGAATAGGAGAAAAAGTGGACTGTATCAGTAGCGTACAGCTGCATACAGTGTTGGGGTAATTTTCAATCTCCTTATACATTTCAGGAGTAACACACATGTTCACAGGCTCAGTATGGATTACACCACAATATGAAAAGCAGAAAAAGTGTACTGTATCAGTAGCGTACAGCTGTATACAGTGCTGGGGTAATTTTAAATCTCCGTATATATTTCCTGAGTAACACACATGCTCACAGGCTCAGTATGGATTACACCAGAATATGAAAAACATAAAAAGTGTACTGTATCAGTAGCTTACAGCTGTATACAGTGTTGGGGTAAATTTAATTCTCCATATATGTTTGAGGAGTAACACACACGCTCACAGGGTCAGTATGGATTAAACCAGAATATGAAAAGCAGAAAAAGTGTACTGTATCAGTAGCTTACAGATGTATACAGTGTTGGGGTAATTTTAATTCTCCGTATATATTTGAGGAGAAACACACATGCTCACAGGGTCAGTATGGATTACACCAGAATATGAAAAGCAGAAAAAGTGGACTGTATCAGTAGCGTACAGCTGTATACAGTGTTGGGGTAATTTTCAATCTCCGTATATATTTCCGAAGTAACACACACGCTCACAGGCTCAGTATGGATTACACTACAATATGAAAAGCAGAAAAAGTGTACTGTATCAGTAGCGTACAGCTGTATACAGTGTTGGGGTAATTTTAAATCTCCAGATATATTTCAGGAGTAACACACACGTTCACAGGCTCAGTATGGATAACAGCAGAATATGAAAAGCAGAAAAAGTGTACTGTATCAGTAGCGTACAGCTGTATGCGGTGTTGGGGTAATTTTCAATCTCCGTATATATTTCAGGAATAACACACATGGTCAGAGCCTCAGTATGGATAACACCAGAATATGAAAAGGAGAAAAAGTATACTTTATCTGTAGCATACAGCTGTATACATTGTTGGGGTAATTTTAATTCTCTGTATATATTTGAGGAGTAACACACACGGTCACAGGTTCAGTATGGATAACACCAGAATACGAAATGCAGAAAAAGTGTACTGTATCAGTGGCGTACAGCTGTGTACAGTGTTGGGGTTATTTTAACACTAGAACAACTGATGGAGTCATTTTGACTCCTTTCGTTTTTTATTTCTCTTCTGTGACTACATTTTTCAGAATTCCGGCTTGAAACTCGGTGACTTTTCCTCAAATATGATGTGAAAAAAGATTTTGTGAGAATAAATAATTTTGGTGAAAAATTTGCGCGTTTTTTTCAAAATTTACCAAGAACTACTGAAGGGAGTCATTTTGACTCCCTACTATATTTTGAGGTCCTTTTGTCACTAAATGTTGCTATAAAGTTTTGTGCATAATTTTTTCACTCTGTCTTATTTACCCTGATGTTCATATAGATGTAGTAGGCGTGACAGCCAAAATATTCTTCGAGAAGCACCTGGCCCTACAGGATACGCCAGAAGAAATATCATTATCGATAGTCCTTTGAGCGCATGGCGTTTATTTTTTGATTCATATATATTGACACATATAAAGAACTGTACGCTTGCAGAAGCATGCAGGAACAATAATTTACAGTTTACTCTATCTGATGAGGAGCTAGATGCATTCATTGCGATATTCTATGCTCGTGGAATATCTGGCACGAACCGTCACTCGATTAGCAGTATTTGGTGTAATGACTGGGGAATACCGTTTTGCAAAGCGACAATGTCTAGGGACCGCTT
The DNA here is from genome assembly GCA_033576555.1 of Oophaga sylvatica. Taxonomy (NCBI): domain Eukaryota; kingdom Metazoa; phylum Chordata; class Amphibia; order Anura; family Dendrobatidae; genus Oophaga; species Oophaga sylvatica. The sequence continues at coordinate 53,045 of JARQOD010000560.1, read as the reverse complement.
TGTTGAAATTATGAGGTTTCTCAGATTTGATGAGAAATCTACTCGATCGGAGAGACTGCAAACGGACAAGTTTGCTCTATTTTCTACTGTGTGGGACAGGTTTATTGAAAATTGTATTGCGTGTTACAAACCTGGCCCATACATAACGGTGGATGAGCAACTTTTCCCAAGCAAAACTAGGTGTCCATTCACGCAGTACATGCCTTCCAAACCAGATAAATATGGCCACAAATATTGGCTAGCTGTTGATAAGGAGAGCAAATATCTGGCAAATGGCTTCCCTTATCTAGGCAAAGATGACACACGCCGTGCTGAGGACCGTTTAGCTGACCATGTGGTAATGAAGTTATTGGACCCGTTTTTGAAAAAAGGTCGCAATGTTACAACCGATAATTATTTTACTTCAGTAAAATTAGCTAAACAGCTAAAAAGCAAAGGAACAACCATCGTGGGAACACTGAACAAGATAAGGCGAGAAGTGCCTAAAGAAATAAAATCCATGAAAGAGGAATTGTACAACACTAAAGTGTTTAGAAATGAAGACAATTTTACACTTACAGTATATCAAGGAAAGCCCAACAAAAATGTTGTCATTTTGAGTTCCGTCCATCCAGATGTTGTTGTTGCGTCTGATTCCGCTAAAAAAACTCCAGAAACGGTAAAGTTTTACAATGAAACAAAATATGGAGTAGATGTAGTGGATCAGATGGCACGAAAATATACCACACGAACATGCACAAGGAGATGGCCTGTTCATGCATTTGAAAATGCCTTAGACTTTGCGGGTATAAATGCATGGATAATATTCAATGAGATAACCCACCAAAAAATGTCACGCAAGGCATTTTTGCAAACGCTTGTGAGAGAGTTGAGTGGTCCTTATGTCACAGATAGGGAAAAGGGTTCCACGTCCCAAGTTTCTACATGCTCAGAAGTGATGGTTCAAACAAAATTTTGCCAGATCAAAGAAAAGTGCAAGAAAAATAGATCTGTCGGCAATTGTAAGACTTGTGGTAAGTCTTTGTGTGGGCAATGTACTGCCATAAATCAAAGGCAATGCCTAAAATGCGAAACACCAAATGTTTAGAAGGTGAATTCTGCGCCATATTTTCATTTTTATGCTCCTCCACCTACATTTTCTCTGCTTTTTGTTCTTCAGTTGTTGTTTATATGTGTGCACTTGAATAAAAAAAAATGTTTGAAAAACGTCTATTATAATTATTGTTATTTTCTGTAGAAAAATAAGAAAAGCAGAAAAAAAAACAATCAAAAGCATTACTGTTGGATCTCACAATAATAATACATTACAAAAAATATAATTATTAATAAATAACCACAAATGAAACTCTAAAAATAAACAAAAACAAGCAAGGAGTCAAAATGACTCCTTTCAGTAGTTCTAGGCGGGGTCACGAGTCCAGTAGTCCTAGTGTTAAATCTCCCTATATATTTGAGGAGTAACACACATGCTCACAGGCTCAGTATGGATAACAGCAGAATATGAAAAGGCAGAAAAAGTGTACTGTATCAGTAGCGTACAGCTGTATACAGTGTTGGGGTAATTTTAAATCTCCGTATATATTTCAGGAGTAACACACACTGTTATGTTTCGGTAGCTGAGGAGAATAGCAAAAATAGCGAAAGTAGCAATACACCAGAGAGGCTGGAAACTACTGGGTTGCAGGACCCTAAACTAACCGCAAAACTAGAAGTAGCCGTGGAGCGTACCTACGGTGATCCTAGACGTCCCATCACAGCCGGAGAGATAGCTACACCTAAAGACAGAAAGATGAAAGCTAACTGCCCCGTAGCAGAACCCCCAAAGAAATAGGAAGCGCCCAAACATGTAATGGTGGCTAGACAAGAAGAAAATACGAACACAGACATAAAATAGAATGAGCAAACGCTGGGGCCCAATACTGTCTAGATAGAAAAGTATAGGAAAAAATTCTGACTGCAACCCAAAAAACCCTAACAAAAATACCAACACTTCTGATTAACAAAAAAAACCTGAGATCACACGATCTCTACCACCTAAATCAGATCTCTGGTGTAACACACAGCAATTCAGCAAATAAAAAGTGACACAGGAACAGAGCATAAGTGCAAACACAAACTGAGCACAAATGCATTGCCAGGCCCCAAAAGGGTACCAGGCTGAAGTCTACTGCAAAGGCAGCAAACCAGCAAGGAAAATCCAACCAGAGGAAACAAAAACAACAAGTCACTAATCTGAATGGAAGCAGCAATGCAAGCTGAGCGCCAACCAAGACCTGAAGAACAATTGATTACCGGCAAGGCTGATGGGAGTTCAGGTCACTTATATCAGACCATTCGGACCCAGCTGAAAGCCATTCAGCAATTGGTTCATTACCCTCAGCAACCACCGGAGGGAGCCCCAGCTTCAAAATCGCCTCCAACGTATTCTCAACAGTACCCCCCTTGAGGAGGGGTCACCGAACCCTCACTTGCGCAACCAGGCTGATCAGGATGAGCTTGATGATAGGCACGGATCAGTCTCCTAGCATGGAAGTCCGAAGCAAACACCCAAGAATTGTCCTTTTGACCATAACCTCTCCACTTAACCAAATACTGGAGTTTCTGTCTAGCAAAACGAGAATCCAATATTTTCTCAACCACATACTCCAAATTGCCCTCAACCAAAACAGGGTCGGGAGGTGCAGCCATAAGAACCACTGGCTCGACAAACCTCTTCAACAAGGACTTGTGGAACACGTTATGGATCTTAAATGTCCCTGGAAGAAGCAAACGGAAGGAAACCGGATTAAGAATTTCCATGATCTTATAAGGTCCAATGAACCTTGGCTTAAATTTTAGAGACGCGACCTTCATAGGGATATTTCTTGAGGACAACCAAACCAAGTCCCCCACTTTAAACCGAGGACCATCAGTCCTATGCCGGTTGGCAAACTGCTGGGCCTTCTCCTGAGAGAGCAACAACCTCTCCACTACCTGGTCCCAAATCTGCTGCATTCGCTCCACAATAGAGTCATCCCCTGGACAGATGGAAGCCTCCGCCTGTCCTTTAGAAAATCGAGGGTGAAAACCAGAATTGCAGAAAAATGGAGACATCAAGGTGGCAGAGCTAGCCCTATTATTAAGAGCAAACTCCGCCAAAGGCAAAAATGAGACCCAGTCATCTTGATCAGCAGACACAAAACATCTCAAATAAGTCTCCAAGGTCTGGTTTGTTCTCTCGGTTTGTCCATTGGTCTAAGGGTGAAATGCAGAGGAGAAATACAACTGAACACGAAGTTTAGAACAAAAATGTTCTCCAAAATCTGGAAACAAACTAGACTCCTCTGTCAGACACAATGTTCTCCGGAATGCCATGTAACCGAACCACGTGCTGAAAGAACAACGGCACCAATTCGGAGGAGGAAGGCAACTTAGGTAATGGCACAAGATGTATCATCTTGGAAAACCTATCACAGATTACCCAGATAACGGTCATTCTCTGAGAGACAGGGAGGTCGGAAATAAAATCCATAGAGATATGGGTCCATGGCCTCTTGGGCACAGGTAATGGCATTAACAAACCACTAGAGCGAGAGCAAGGCTTGGAGCGAGAGCAAGTCCCACAGGACTGCACAAATTCCCTGACGTCACGAGACAAAGTAGGCCACCAAAAGGACCAACTCACCAAGTCTCTGGTACCAAAAATCTCGGGATGACCAGCCAACGCGGAACAATGAATCTCAGACATCACACTCTTCTTCCACTGGTCTGGAACAAACAATTTCCCAACAGGGCAGCATTCAGGTTTAACATCCTGGCACCCCTCTAGAGCCTGTCTCAAATTGGGCAAGATGGCGAAAAAAACAACACCCTCTTTCAAAATAACAGCAGGATCAGTTAACTCAGGAGAATCCGCAAAGAAACTCCTCGAGAGGGCATCTGCCTTAACATTCTTAGTGCCCAGAAGAAAAGACACCACAAAATTAAAACGTGTGAAAAACAAGGCCCACCTGGCCTGTCTAGGATTAAGTCGCTTGGCTGATTCGAGATGAACAAGGTTCTTATGTCGTGAGGACCACCACCTGATGTTTGGCTCCTTTCAGCCATTGTCTCAACTCTTCAAAGGCCCACTTTATGGCCAATAACTCTCGATTACCCACGTCATAATTACGCTCAGTTGGGGAAAATTTTCGAGAGAAGAAAGCACAAGGGTTACTCTTAGAGGTCTCCGGATCCCTTTGGGTCAAAACGGCACCTGCCCCAATCTCAGAAGCATCAACTTCCACCTGAAATGGTAAGAGAAACATCAGGCTGCCGTAGAACAGGAGCAGAAATGAATCTCTGCTTAAGTTCCTGAAACGCAGAGACTGCCTCAGGAGGCCAATTCACCACATCAGAACCCCTTTTGATCAAATCAGTCAATGGTTTAACAATACCGGAGAAATTACCAATAAATTTACGATAAAAATTGGCAAAACCCAAAAATCTCTGAAGAGCCTTTAATGAATTAGGTTGGACCCAATCACAGATGGCTTGAACCTTGACCGGGTCCATTTCAATAACAGATGGAGACAAAATGAATCCCAGAAATGAGACCTTCTGTACGCCAAAAAGACACTTTGATCCCTTCACATACAGTGCATTCTCTCTCAAAATCTGGAACACAGTCCGAACATGTTTCACATGAGAGTCCCAGTCATTGGAAAAAATCAAGATATCATCCAAATGAACAATCAGAAATGTATCCACAAAATCCCTGAAAATATCATTCATGAAGGATTGGAAGACGGAAGAAGCATTAGTGAGCCCAAAGGGCATCACTAGGTACTCAAAATGCCCCTCTGGGGTATTAAACGCCATATTCCATTCATCCCCGTGCTTAATGCGAATAAGGTTATACACCCCCCTGAGGTCAAGCTTGGTAAACCAACTGGCACTTTTCACCCTGGAAAACAGTTCAGAAATCAAGGGTAACGGATATTGATACTTCACAGTGATCTTATTCAAGAGACGATAATCAATACACGGCCTCAATGAACCATCCTTTTTGGCCACAAAGAAAAAAAGGCACCCAAGAGTGAAGAGGATGGTCTGATATGACCCTTCTTCAATGACTCCTTGATATAAGATTGCATAGCATCGTGTTCAGGTACAGACAAGTTAAAAGGGCGACCTTTAGCAAATTTACCACCAGGCACTAATTCAATGGCGCAATCATATCTCCTGTGAGGGGGCAAGGATGCAGATTTATTCTCAGCCAAAGGGGTAGAATCAATGCCCAGTATGGGAATAGACTTCCGCAGGGGTATCATGGGAAACCCACAACGTTTGGCAAAGTCAAAATCCATCAGGTTAATAGCTGCTCCTGAATCAACAAAAGCCTGAGCAGAAAATGTGGACAGGGAGCAAATCAGGGTAACAGTCAACAGAAGTTTAGTCTGAACACTACCCAAGACAACTGAGCGTGCAAAACGTCTTCCCCGCTTAGGGCAGACTGAAAAAGCATGAGAGGCATCACCACAGTAGAAACATAACCCATTGCGCTTTCGAAGCTCATGACGCTGAGCCCCAGAAGTCACTGTATCACACTGCATGGGCTCAGAAGCTGGCTCACAAGGCAACACTATCTCACACATACCTCTGCGCTCACGCAAACTTCTGTCAATTTGAATAGCCAATGACATAGAATCATTGAGACCAGAGGGAGCAGGGAATCCCACCATAACATCCTTTACATTCTCTGACAGCCCCTTCCGAAAAAGGGCTGCCAAAGCATCATCATTCCATTTGGTCAGGACTGCCCACTTTCGGAATTTCTGACAGTACAACTCAGCGTCTTCAAGACCCTGATTTAATGCCAACGAGGTTTTTTCAGCTTGATCAGTGACATTAGGTTCATCGTACAATAACCCCAGAGCCAGAAAAAATGCATCAATATCATTCAAAACAGGATCCCCAGGTGTCAGGGAAAAAGCCCAATCCTGATGATCGACGCGCAGGAGAGAGATGACAATTTGAACCTGCTGTGCTGCGTTACCTGAAGACTTAGGCTTTAAGGCAAAAAACAACTTACAGTTATTTTTGAAATTCAGAAATTTAGCCCGATCCCCCAAAAACAAATCAGGCATGGGAATCCTAGGTTCCACAACCGGCAAGCCAGCAAGATAGGTAGCAGTACTCCGAGGAGGACAGGAACAACAGCAGGACAGCCGAACACCTGAGATGTTGGTAACTGATGGGTTGCAGATTCCTAAACTAAAGACACAACTAGAGGTAGCCGTGGAGCGTTCTTACGTTGATCCTAGACGCCTCGTCACAGCCTGAGCATAACTACACCTAAAGGCAGAAAGATGAAAGCTATCTGCCCTGGAGCAGATCCCCAAAGAAAATAGGAAGCCCCCAAACATATAATGGCGGTTAGACAAGATGAAAATACAAACATAGGCACAAAATAGACTGAGAAAACGCTGGGGCCACAAGCTGACTAAATAGGATAGGACAGGAGAGATTACTTTCTGCAACCCAGAAAACCCTACAAAAATCCAACAATTCTGATTAAAAAAATACTGAGATCACACGATCTCGGCACCCACTAAATCAGATCTCAGTGTGAACAAAAACCAAGCCACAGCCGCTGAAAAAAACAGGAAAAAGCAAATGAGCAAATAACAGTGGCTGCAGAAAAACTGTGAGGAGCTCAGGCCCCAGGAGGGGACCTGGCTGACCTCCACAAAAGTGCAGAAAACAATGCAAAAAGCAAGCACAAAAAGAAAAGCAAAAAATATCTTATCTGAAAGCAGGAGATGCAGGCAAGACTCCAGCAAACATCCAAATGAACCAGAACCACAATTGAGACAAGAACAATTGATCACCGGCAACCATCATGGGAGGGAACCTCCCTTATATCAGACCAGTCCGTGATTCCAGATTGCCACTCCTCGCTGAAAGGTTCAGTACTGTCTGTAACCACCAGAGGGAGCCTCTGCTCAGAAACCATCTCTAGCACATTCATAACACCCTTTCATTCATTTTCTAAGATACTGTTAAAGGTGGAACTTGATGTGAAGAACTGCTTTTTCCTTACTTCAGCTTTTGTGGACTGTGGGTCATCCTTGAACCTGATTGACTCTAAGCTGGTGGCCAGCTGTAGATTAGGGACAGTTAGGTTGGAGACTTCTATAAAAATAATGGCCATTGATTCTACACCTCTCACCAAGGACGGTCTCCATTTTGTTTCTGAAGAATTCACCCTCAGGTGGGGACCCTTCACCAGGAGAGTATGTCATGTTTTGTTTTGAATAACCTCTCTGCTGGCTGGTGTTAGGGTTTCCTGGTTGCAACGGCATAACCTGATTATTGACTGGGATTCCCGTGATATTGTTAAATGTGGATCTAATTGTTCTGAAAGATATCTTGCTACTGTGTCTGTGTCGTCCATTGGTTTGGAAGGTATTCCGAAGTACCTGAAGGACTATGCGGATGTTTTCTCTGAAAAAGAGGCTGAAGTTTTACCACCACACCGCCCATTTGATTGTGCCATTGACCTTGTTCCAGGTACTAAATTTCCCAAGGCCCGCTTGTATAACCTCTCGGGTCCCGAGCGGGCTGCTATGAAAGAATACATTTCCGAGAGCCTTCGTAAGGGACACATTCGTCCTTCTGTTTCCCCAATAGCGGCGGGGTTCTTTTTCGTAAAGAAAAAAGATGGTGGTTTGTGCCCATGCCTCGATTTTCGAGAGTTAAATAAGATAACAGTGAGAAATACTTACCCCCTCCCCCTTATTCCTGATTTGTACAACCATTTGTCTGGGGCTAAGTGGTTTTCGAAATTGGATGTGCGGGGGGCATATAACCTTATCCGGGTCAGGGAGGGGGATGAGTGGAAGACTGCTTTTCTCACTACTGAAGGGTTGTTTGAAAACTTGGTCATGCCTTTCGGTCTGACCAATGCACCAGCAGTCTTACAAAATTTTATCAATTATGTGTTCTCTGACTTTATTGGGCGTTTTATGGTTGTGTATTTGGATGACATTCTTATCTACTCGCCTGATAAACAAACTCACATTGATCATCTTCGGGCAGTTCTCCAAAGGCTCCGGGAGAACTGTCTCTTTGCTAAGCTAAAGAAATGTTCATTCTTCAGTCAGGAACTGTCTTTTCTGGGGTTCATTGTGTCTGCTGAGGGGTATCGCATGGATCCTAATAAGGTGCAGGCCATTGTTGATTGGGTTCAACCTCGTGATTTGAAGGCTCTGCAGCGTTTCTTAGGATTCGCAAATTATTAGTAAGTTTATAAGGGGGTTCTTGCAGGTAGTTAAACCTCTCACAGATCTGACTCAAAAGGGGGCTGATGTCAAGAATTGGTCAGCCGTAGCATTGGCGGCATTTCAGTTTTTAAAAAAATGTTTCATGTCTGCTCCGGTTCTTATTCAACCGGACTCGTCTGAACCATTTATTGTTGAGGTGGACTCCTCGGAGGTGGGGGTGGGGGCGGTGTTGTCCCAGGGACCCGCCATTTTGACTAATTTGAGACCCTGTGCCTTTTTCTCTAAGAAATTCTCTCCTGCGGAGAGAAACTATGATGTTGGGAATCGAGAACTTCTGGCCTTGAAGTTGGTCTTTGAAGAATGGAGGCATTTTTTGGAGGGTGCTGTCCATCCTATTACCTGGTTACGGACCACAAGAACCTAGCTTACATTGAGTCTGCTAAAAGGTTGACTCCTAGACAGGCGAGATGGTCGCTTTTTTCTTTCCTGATTCCAGTTCTCCATCACTTTTCGGCCAGGATCCAAAAATGTCAAGGCTGATGCCTTGTCACGGAGTCTGGATCCGGTGTCTCCCCCAAACCTCCATCCTCCATTCTTCAGCCTGGGGTGGTGGTGGCAGGTGTTTCTGCTGGGTTGGAGCAGAAGATTCGGGAAGCTCAGTCTCTTGCCCCTCCGGCTAAGCCGGTGGATAAACTTTTTGTACCAGTTCAATTTTGTCTCAGGGTCCTTCGGGAATTCCACAACTCAGTTCTGGGTGGACATCCTGGGATCTCGGCTAACTGGAGGGCCATCGCTAGGATATTCTTCTTTAGCCTCTGATGTTGGGGAATTTGTGTCTGCTTGTGGGGTATGTGCCCGTGCGAAAATCCCACATAACCTGCTGGCCGGGGAATTGGTGCCACTGCCAATTCCTGATAGACCATGGACCCATTTGTCCATGGATTTTATCACCAACCTTCCTCCTTCCAAGGGTAATACCGTCATTTGGGTAGTGGTGGACAGGTTTAGTAAACAGGCACATTTTTTACCCTTGGCGACTTTACCTAATGCGGAAACATTGTCCAGATTGTTTGTTGAGCATGTGGTGCGGTTGCATGGGGTACCCTTGAATGTGGTGTCTGATAGGGGGTTACAATTTGTTTCCAGATTTAGGAGGGCGTTTTGTAAGAGGTTGGGTATTGGTCTGTCTTTTTCATTCGCTTATCATCCAGAGACTAATGGGCAGACTAAGCGGACCAATCAGTCTCTAGAGCAAATCATGCATTGCCTGACCTCAGCCCGACAGGATGATTGGTGTACTGCGTTACCTTTGGCTGAGTTCGCGTTTAACAACTGCATTAACCAGTCTACGGGCACATCTCCCTTTTTCTGCAATTATGGGTTTCATCCACAATTTGGGGAGTTCTCCCGTTTGGACTCTGGGTGTCCTGGGGCGGATGGGACAATCCAGCGGTTGGGGGAGTTATGGCAGGAGGTCCAAAGGAACATTATGAAGGCTCAGACTAAATATAAGTTTTTTGCTGACAAAAAACGGTCTGTGGGGCCGGTGTTCCAGGTTGGGGATAAGGTATGGTTATCTACTAGGAATATAAGGCTCAAGGTCCCCTCTGCGAAACTTGGACTTAAATTTATTCGTCCTTATGAAATTACGGAAGCAGTTAACCGGTGGCATTTCGGTTGCGTCTCCCTCCGTCTCTACGGATTCCCAACGTTTTCCATAGGGCCCTTTTGAAACCTGTGGGGTCCTGTGGGGAGGGATTATTGTCGTCCCCACCACCGGTTTAGGTAGATGGGCAGTCTGAGTACGAGGTGGAACAAATTCTTGACTCTAGGTTTGTCCGTCGTGGGTTCCTGCCCAATCTATTCATGCGGATCAGTTGGTCCGGGCCTTTCATGCCAGGTTTTCTGAGAAACCCGGGGTCCGGTGGCCCCCTGTTGAGGTGGGGTACTGTCATGACCCAGGATGGGGTTTTGTCTTTGTCCCGTCCTGGTCAGACTGGGGTTAATGGTTTCAGCCTCTCTCTGGCAGAGGGCGGCTATTTAGTTGCCAATTGACCTAGGTCTGGTGTCAGTTATACTCCTGCCCTCGGCTGAGTTAGTTGACATCCTGTGTGCCTGTGGCTTGTGCCTGATCTTGTTGCTTGTTTGGTTTTGACCCTGTCCGTCTCTTCGTTGTGAGTTTGTCTACAGTCTTGGTACTGTGTATTTGCCCGTTCTGGTTTTCTGATCCCTTGGCTACGTTCTGGTTATTCTCTGCCTGCTCCTCTTGTACTACGTTGCTCCCTCTGTGTATGACCCCTTGGCTGTGTTCTGATTATTCTCTGCCTTCTCCTCTTGTACTGCATTGTTCCCTCTGTGTATGACCTGACTATCCTGACGATCCATTTTGTCTATGCCCCTTGGTAACTCTGTCCCGTAGTTACCCTTCTAGGAGTTTTCCTTCTGCTCCTAGCTCTCGGAGCTTAGGCCACGCCCCCGAAGTCAGGTGCTTCAGGTCCTGTTTGGCCTGAAGCAATCTCTCTCTGTTCCTGCTTCCTCTGAGAGACCTGTGGCCGGCGCCGCCCCTTGGCAGTCACGTGCTTCAGGTCCTGTTAGTCTGAAGCACGCATCTTCCCCGCTGCTGCCCAGCTCCACAGGTATCTTTGAGTGCAGTCTGTCTTACTCAGGACACGTGCACTGGTTCAGTGAGCAAGTCCAGTGCGGTGTTCGTGATAGTCATCAAGTCTATAAGAGACCGGACGACGCCCTGCTCGATGCATTCAGCTAGTGTGGGTCTACCAGTGTTCAATCCACAAATCCATCTAAACCAACAGTCCTTTTAAGGGCTAATTAGGGGATATATAGATTGCAGTGCTAGGTAGGCATATCCACAACAGTGCAAGGCATGTACTGTAGGCACTGAATGTGTGTATAGATCTGACTGCATACTTCAAAAGGCTATATTACTGTCTGGTGCTGCTTATTTTATTATATATATATATATATATATATGTATATATATATATATATATATATATATATATATATATATATATAGCTAGCTGCAGGTATCCGTGGCTAGGATTATTTTTTTTTGCACCTGAATCCTGTTAATTTTATTACAAAGAAATCCAGAGGCCCCATTTTTTTTTACATTTCTTTGTCACACTGCAGACTACAGCCAGTTCATTTTATAATACAACAGCGTGAAAATCTGGCAGTTTAAAACTGCTTTTTTTGTCCCTGGTATCAGATCTGTGTGAGCAGAAAATTCTGTTTTTTTTATTTTTGTTACTGTAGTATTTTTTGGAGTGTCTTGCAACATTTTTGGACACCATTTTGCTGACCCAAAAATCTTTAGGTTGCCAAAAAATATTTATCTACAGTTCTTATATTTATCACTGTGTTGTTTACATCACACACATCGCATATCATTGCGATAACTATTTTACAATTTTAATACTCCAATAATTTTTTTTTAGTGTCATAGCCTAGTTATTAACACAATTTTGGTGGTCCAAAAACAATCCAGCCCACATATGTAACAGTGCTCTATCTCCGTCAGACGCCAGATCTATCTGTGGTCTACAAATTGTGGCATTTCCGGCCTATATTCCACTGTATTGGCTGTCTGTTACCCTAGTTCTGTACAATATTTTGTGGTATAAACTAAAAAAATACAGGCTATATAGAGTGACCAGTGTGGTATCTGTGCTTCAACAGAAAAAAAGGAGGTGACTGTACTGCATAGCACTGGTTGCTGCAGGCTTAACCTGTAAGTCTTTCGGGTGCACACCAAGAAAAACAGCATAATAGCAAATCCAACTTTGAAGAGAAAATGGGTGGCACTCACCAGTAGAGTTGAGCGATACTTTCCGATATCCTAAAGTATCGGAATCGGAATGGTATCGCCGATATCACTAAAATATCGGCGATACCCGATACCGATACCGGAAGTCCCATGTAAGTCTATGGGAACAAAATATCGAAATTAAAAAAAACCCATTCTTGCCTTGTTGGTTAATTGTACATGAAGGAAAACAAGAAAGAGTAATGTAGAATGTATTGGGGGAGGTTGAGGAGACATTAAAGGCATAGATGTTTGACCCAATCCAATGGAATAGCATTAATTTTTTTTTTTTAGGAAATACGTTCGGATTGACGAACAAATTGACAATGTTGTTAACCTTTTTTCTATTTTGTCAAATATGTCTGTTTCACAACTTCCATGGTCTTCACCTTTTTAACTTTTCACACACTTTCTCCTTCATAATTTTCAGCAGCATCATCTTTCTCATCAAATTATTCTTCATCTTCACCTTCTTAATCTTCTAAAACTTCTTGCTATTCATCTTTTTGTTAACATTACTTATATTGTTCTTATTAAACAGTTATTATTCTTCATATTCTACTTCTTCATCTTTTCCTATTCATCCTTTTCATCATATTCTTATTTGTGACAGACATTCCTGTACTTGTAATCTGTAAAACTCTGAATTTTCATCCTTCCGTTCTTGCTGTCACGAAAGATTTTAATTACAACAGTATTTGTCCGCGTTCAGTTTAGCCTGCAGCAGCATCAGGCATTTTCCAGGGGCACCACGAGGAGGAACGGACTCACCCCCATACACTGCTTAGTCTTCTTCTGCTTAGAATTTAGAGCATATATTTTGCTCTTCATTTTGGTCTTATACTTAATGTTCTTCTGCTTTTTGATCTTCTGCTTATTGTTCTTCTGTCTCTTGTTCTGTATCTTGTAGTTTGTCTTAACCTTCTTTGTCCTGTTGGTGATGGTACAAAAGCCAATGGAAGTAACGAGGACCAGCTGACTGTGCTGGAACCCGGAGGGTCAGCAGAAGGAAAAGAGCCAATGGCACAACCGAGGACCAGCTGACGTTACTGGGACAGGGTTACTAAGCAGGAGGTACCTGTGCTCCAAAGCACTACCAAGGACCAGCAGACGTTGCTGGAACTCGGATACCGACATGGAGGCACCTAGGCCAAAGGCACTGCGGAGAACCAGCTGACGGTACTGGAACCCGGATGGGTAGCAGAAGGTACAAGAGCCAATGAAAGTAACGAGGACCAGCTGACTGTGCTGGAACCCGGAGGGTCAGCAGAAGGAAAAGAGCCAATGGCACAACCGAGGACCAGCTGACGTTACTGGGACAGGGTTACTAAGCAGGAGGTACCTGTGCTCCAAAGCACTACCAAGGACCAGCAGACGTTGCTGGAACTCGGATACCGACATGGAGGCACCTAGGCCAAAGGTACTGCGGAGAACCAGCTGACGGTACTGGAACCCGGATGGGTAGCAGAAGGTACCCATGGAAATTAAAGTTGAGGCAGCAGGACTATTTGCCGTTCACACAGCAGGGGAACAGCTGACATTACTGAACCCCAGTAACACAGGAGCAAGTGTAGACTGTGCTAACAGCACTTCCGAGAAACAACTGGCGGTGTTGTAACCCAGGGATGAGAAGAGAACAGGGTGGAGGCAGCAGGACTTTTTGCCGTTCACACAGCAGGGGAACAGCTGACATTACTGAACCCCAGTAACACGGGAGCAAGTGTAGACTGTGCTAACAGCACTTCCGAGAAACAACTGGCGGTGTTGTAACCCAGGGATGAGAAGAGAACAGGGTGGAGGCAGCAGGACTTTTTGCCGTTCACACAGCAGGGGAACAGCTGACATTACTGAACCCCAGTAACACGGGAGCAAGTGTAGACTGTGCTAACAGCACTTCGAGAAACAACTGGCGGTGTTGTAACCCAGGGATGAGAACAGAACAGGGTGGAGGCAGCAGGACTTTTGCCGTTCACACAGCAGGGGAACAGCTGACATTACTGAAACCCAGTAACACAGGAGCAAGTGTAGACTGTGCTAACAGCACTTCCGAGAAACAACTGGCGGTGTTGTAACCCAGGGATGAGAAGAGAACAGGGTGGAGGCAGCAGGACTTTTTGCCGTTCACACAGCAGGGGAACAGCTGACATTACTGAACCCCAGTAACACGGGAGCAAGTGTAGACTGTGCTAACAGCACTTCCGAGAAACAACTGGCGGTGTTGTAAACCAGGGATGAGAACAGAACAGGGTGGAGGCAGCAGGACTATTTGCCGTTCACACAGCAGGGGAACAGCTGACATTACTGAACCCCAGTAACACAGGAGCAAGTGTAGACTGTGCTAACAGCACTTCCGAGAAACAACTGGCGGTGTTGTAACCCAGGGATGAGAAGAGAACAGGGTGGAGGCAGCAGGACTATTTGCCGTTCACACAGCAGGGGAACAGCTGACATTACTGAACCCCAGTAACACAGGAGCAAGTGTAGACTGTGCTAACAGCACTTCCGAGAAACAACTGGCGGTGTTGTAACCCAGGGATGAGAACAGAACAGGGTGGAGGCAGCAGGACTATTTGCCGTTCACACAGCAGGGGAACAGCTGACATTACTGAACCCCAGTAACACAGGAGCAAGTGTAGACTGTGCTAACAGCACTTCCGAGAAACAACTGGCGGTGTTGTAACCCAGGGATGAGAAGAGAACAGGGTGGAGGCAGCAGGACTTTTTGCCGTTCACACAGCAGGGGAACAGCTGACATTACTGAACCCCAGTAACACGGGAGCAAGTGTAGACTGTGCTAACAGCACTTCCGAGAAACAACTGGCGGTGTTGTAACCCAGGGATGAGAAGAGAACAGGGTGGAGGCAGCAGGACTTTTTGCCGTTCACACAGCAGGGGAACAGCTGACATTACTGAACCCCAGTAACACGGGAGCAAGTGTAGACTGTGCTAACAGCACTTCCGAGAAACAACTGGCGGTGTTGTAACCCAGGGATGAGAACAGAACAGGGTGGAGGCAGCAGGACTATTTGCCGTTCACACAGCAGGGGAACAGCTGACATTACTGAACCCCAGTAACACAGGAGCAAGTGTAGACTGTGCTAACAGCACTTCCGAGAAACAACTGGCGGTGTTGTAACCCAGGGATGAGAAGAGAACAGGGTGGAGGCAGCAGGACTTTTTGCCGTTCACACAGCAGGGGAACAGCTGACATTACTGAACCCCAGTAACACAGGAGCAAGTGTAGACTGTGCTAACAGCACTTCCGAGAAACAACTGGCGGTGTTGTAACCCAGGGATGAGAACAGAACAGGGTGGAGGCAGCAGGACTTTTTGCCGTTCACACAGCAGGGGAACAGCTGACATTACTGAACCCCAGTAACACGGGAGCAAGTGTAGACTGTGCTAACAGCACTTCCGAGAAACAACTGGCGGTGTTGTAACCCAGGGATGAGAAGAGAACAGGGTGGAGGCAGCAGGACTTTTTGCCGGACACACAGCAGGGGAACAGCAGGCGTTACTGAACCCCACAAACACATCAGCGATTGTTTTCATCTGTGCATCTAACACTTCTGAGCAGCAACTGGCGCTGTTGAAGCCCAGGGTCAAGGAGGGTGTAGGCAGAGGCCTAGTATGAGACGTTTGAAGTTGAAGTTGTAGTTAGCAGCAGTAATTTTTGCCAGACACACAGCAGGGGAACAGCAGGCTTACTGAACCCCACAAACACATCAGCGATTGTTTTCATCTGTGCATCTAACACTTCTGAGCAGCAACTGGCGCTGTTGAAGCCCAGGGTCAAGGAGGGTGTAGGCATAAAATATTGAGTTATTGCCTTGTTACGTGGCCATTGCAAATGTATGTACTTCAAACAAGAATAAATGAAGTTTTACTACAACAATAAAATGATAAATTTCAATTACAAGAATAGAAAAATATTTATACTTGACAGTCCTCTGTGGTTGATAACGTTTAATGGCTAACTGAAAATATGGTAACAAATTCAAAGCTTTCGAGACTACTCAGGTGTCTTCATCAGGCTAAGAGTAAAGCCAAAAATGAAGAATCACATATTTCTACACACAACAGGACACAGGAATAGCTAAGACAAGTGAGGGAGGGACAAGTGAGGGGAGACCGTCAACAAAAAGGAGAACAAGGATGAATTATCAGCGCCACACAATCACAGATAAATTAATGAATTTACCTGTGGCAAAAGACTTTTGTATGCCCGGTCATAGCATCATGGATATGGAATTACTGTTATTAAAATATAACTTCAAATATGAGAAACGTACAAAGGTTTCAGAATATAAGCTCATCATGACCTTTGACACTGTTAGTGATGGAATGAATAGATCACATGGATTTATGTCATTCTATATCAATTAAGGAATCTGCGTCTATGCCCTTCCAGGGTCATGAAAACCCAAAAAAATACGCCAATGAGAGGGCAATCAAACTTTCTATCCTTATCTAGGAACTGTTCCAATATTTATGTTCATCCCTGTGAGATAATGACAGTTCTGATACACGTCACTTACTTGTCTTACCTATTGCACTATTCCTGTGTCCTGTTGTGTATAGAAATATGTGATGCTTAATTTTTTGAGTTAGTCTTTCCCTGATGAAGAGACGTGAGTAGCCTTGAAAGCTTGCAATTTGTTTCCATCTTTTCAGTTATCCATTAAAAGGTATCAACCACTGCTGACTCTGAAGTCTAAATATTTTTCTATCTACTGGCTAACACGGTACAAAGATACACATGTTTTCTAATTTCAAGAAGGAAAAATAAAGAAAATACAAATATAAACGCATATATGCACATGCCAAAAATAAATGGAACAACACAACACCCAAAAAATTGGTAACAAAATATAGTGTTGTAAATTTAAGAATAAAAGTAAATTTTTTTTTTTATGAATAATGCTTAAGGAACGCTATGTTAAACCATAACATAGTGAAGACAATGGATTTTGTAATAGTCACTCATCATCATCATCGCAAATTTTATGTGACAGTCACAGACATTTCAATTATTTAAGTTCATAAAATCGTAACTTTCTATAGCATGTATGACATGTCCAGCATGGACTCATCAATGTGATTGATGACACAATAATGTACAATAAAAAATAACCATTTAAAAAAACATTAGGCATTGTTTGTCACAATTTAAGTGTGTGCCTGCAAGTGTAGGTGAAACAAAGGCTACGGATAGCAAAGGTATATTCTATGTCTGTATCAGACAGTGGACAGCCTCTGATGGGTAATGCCGATGTTATACTGTACGTCAATAAAGTCTGCGGCTGAAATCATGCATTTTTTGCTTGTAGAGTGTTGAAGAGGGTAAAAGAATGTCTGGTTGCGCAAAGCTTTATCCGTCAACACTACCTTCCTACTGTCACGCGTAGGGTAGGGTAGCGTGTGGCAATTAGCTGACTATCAAATGTGAGGTTAGGCTGCGTTATTGCGCACTAGGGACGCAAGAAAAAATACAGCAGTAATAATTTAATGTGTAATACTACACCTATGACAAACCAAAAAATTACGTTCCCTCTTTAACAATGTACAAGACTAACAAGCCTAATGGTTGACGCTGACTTAATTGAGATACAGTATTACATCAACATTGTCCATGAGTAACTATGCACTGTGATACCTATATACCAGTATTAATTTATATCTCTTGTGGTTGTTTCAACAGCACTTGCAGGTATAACTACCTATTGTCAGTATGCATGATGCACTTTCTAGATGTAATAATTTATTATTGGACATTATTACCATGTTTACATGCTGGCCATTTCATATATGGTGTTTGAAGTTACAGTTGGCATCAGTATGTGTATTTTATAATGTCTGTCATAAATAAAACTCGTGATGATGATGATGAGGATTTAATGATTCGTACATCCATTGAGTGCATTATCTTACAGGTACAGATAAAGTTCCTTAAAAAGCATTAATTCATAAGTCTGAAATGTACTTTTATGCATTAATTTAAAAATGTGAAGAGTAGACTATGTTTTATTTTTTGTTACCATTTCTAATAGACATGTGCAGATATGCGCTGTGATGACAAATTATTATTTGTCCATATTTGTCATAAAAATTTATCATTCTAGGCCTGCAAAACTTCACAATTTCATGTTTTCAGCATAACAAGCAGGGTGACGGCTCTTCCCTATTTGGAGCATGTTGGTCATGTGTTTTTCTGTCCATGTGTCGGGAACAGGACACTTCTTGCCGTTGACACAGCAGGGGAACAGCTGGCGTTACTGAACCCCACTAACAGTAGAGCTTGTGTTTTGTTCTGTGGACACGACACTTCTGAGCAGCAACTGGCAGTGTTGGAGCCCAGGGAGTAGAGTTCAGGTGGTAGAAAGATGAACATAACAGGAGACATGGATAACGTTGCGAACCAGTTATTTAATCTGAAAACGGACAGACAAATTCTGGCGAGATCCATGCCTTGTTCATTTTCAGAAAAGTAAGCCGGTCTACATTATCGGAGGATAGTCGCATGCGACGGTCTGTTAGTACACCACCTGCAGCACTAAAGACGCGCTCAATAATACACTGGCAGCAGGGCAAGCCAGCACCTCCAATGCATACTGGCTAAGCTCTGGCCATGTATCCAGCTTAGAGACCCAAAACTTGAATGGGGAAGAGCCATCTGGGAGTACACTGAGAGGCAAAGCCAAGTAGTCTGTCACCATCTGACGGATACGTTGCCTCCCGCTGACAGGAGCCCTCTCGGATGGTGTAGACATTAGTGGCGCTGCCACAAAACTTTGCCACATTTTTAACATACTGGTCTTTCCCTGTGCAGAGGCACTGCGTGTGCTCCCTCTTGTTGCAGAGCTCTCTACACTGCCTCGACGCACAGAGCTGCTTTGTAAAGCAGTAGCAGCAGCAGTGCTCTCGGCAGTAAGGTAGAACATTAGGGATTGCACCAGTGTGTCTTGGTACTCCCGCATTTTACGCTCCCGGTTCAACGGTGTGATGAGGCTTTTGACGTTGTCCCGGTAGCGAGGGTCTAGGAGGGTGTACACCCAATAATCAGACGTCGTGAGAATGTGGGCGATGCGGCGGTCGTTTCTTAGGCACTGCAGCATGAAATCAACCATGTGCTGCAG
Organism: Oophaga sylvatica; assembly: GCA_033576555.1. Taxonomy (NCBI): domain Eukaryota; kingdom Metazoa; phylum Chordata; class Amphibia; order Anura; family Dendrobatidae; genus Oophaga; species Oophaga sylvatica. Next base: position 33,834 of record JARQOD010000560.1, on the reverse strand, counting down.
ACTCCCAACTGGCAAAGAAACGCTGTCCTCTGCAAGAGGCGTTATCTCTGCCTGCTCTGCATCACCCCACCCTCGCTCTACATACTGACTAGAGCGTTGTGTACCTCCCTCTGGAGCGATGTCTTCCTCCTCCATTGACTCCTCCTCCTCATCCTCCTCACAAAGTGAGCCCTGCCCAGCCCTTTGTGAGGAACCACGTTGCGCTGACTTTCCAGAAGGTGATGGAATTTGTGACTCCTCATCCTCCACCTCTTCCAAAACCTCATCCCTTATTGCTTGCAGTGTTTTTTGAAGCAGGCAGATAAGGGGGACAGTCAGGCTGACTAGTGCATCATCTGCACTCGCCATCCGCGTTGACTCATCAAACGCAAGCAAAACGTGGCACATGTCCTTCATAGTGGCCCACTCATTAATGGTGAAGTGTGGACGGCGCAAATTGCGTGTTGATTGCGCCTGATGCAGCTGATACTCCATAACTGCTGGCTGCTGCTCACACAACCGCTCCAACATATGTAACGTTGAATTCCACCTGGTGGATACGTCACATATGATGCGATGTTCAGGAAGGCGCAATCTGCGTTGCAGAGCTGCAATGCGCGATCTGGCCATGCTGGAACGTCGCAAGTGAGCGCACTCTAGGCGGACCTTGTGCAGCAGTGCATCAAGATCCGGATAGTCCCTCAAAAAACTCTGCACGACCAAGTTGAGCACATGTGCCAGACATGGTATGTGAGTGAGGTTGCCAAGGCCCAGAGCTGCCACCAGATTTCGGCCATTGTCACACACTACCAAGCCTGGCTGGAGATTCGCTGGCAAAAACCACACGTCGCTCTCCTGCTTGATGGCATTCCAGACCTCCTGCGCTGTGTGGCTTCGATTCCCCATAGGAATTAATTTCAGAACGGCCTGTTGCCGTTTGGCCACGGCTGTGCTCATATCGGTCGCATCAGGTAAGCGTCCACGGGTCCATGTGGAGGTAGACCGTGACGGCTCCTGCAGCGATGATTCTGAGGAACTGGAGTAGGAGGAGGAGTCAATGTGGACAGACTTGATTCCGGCAATCCTTGGAGTTGGCAGAACACGTACAGCGCCACTCGCAAGATCTGTACCCGGCTCCACAACATTGACCCAATGGGCAGTGAGTGAAAGGTATCGTCCCTGGCCATGGGTACTGGTCCACGCATCGGTGGTCAGGTGGACCTTGCTACTGACGGCGTTTAGTAGCGCATGTTTAATTTTTGCCTCAACATGCTTTTGCAGACCAGGGACGGCTTGCCTGCTGAAATAAAATCGGCTGGGCACATTGTATTGTGGGACTGCCAATGCCATTAATTCACGGAAACTGTCAGTCTCCACCAGCCTGAATGACAGCATTTCAAGGGACAGGAGTTTTGCAATGCCAGCATTCAGAGCCTGTGCTCGTGGATGGTTTGCCGAGTATGGCCGTCTTTTATCCCATGCCTGTGCTACCGATGGCTGTTTTGTGGCCTGGGTGTGTGAGGATGACAGGGAACTTGCAGCTGTGGGTGGAATAACACTGTGTCTCTGGACAACAGTGACAGAGGTTCTTCCATGGCGATCCTTTGAGGAAGCCTTACCAGCTGTGTGTGAACTGGAGGAAGAGGCTCCAACAGGAGCTGAAGATGTAGGTGCTGCTGTAGGTTGGCCTACATCTCCAGTGTGTCTTTGTAACTCAACAAAGTGCTTTGACCGCACATGTTTCCACATATTTGTTGTATTAAGGTTACTGACACTTTTACCTCTTTTAATTTTTTGATTACACAGCTTGCATTTTACATAGCAAATATCATCTGCAACTGTATCAAAAAAGGACCACGCAGAGCAAGTCCTGGGAGCGCCCGGTTTGGCTGTTGTAAGAGAACTGCTCCGAACGGGTGCCAAACTGGAGGCTACAGGCAAGCGAGTCTGCAGCCTACCTCTCCCTACTGTTTGGACCGTTGGGGCAATCTCTTCCTCAGAGCTGCTCCCACCACCTTCCTGTTCCTCACGCCATGTTGGGTCTTGGACCTCATCATCTCCACCACTACCCTCTTCCAACACCTGCTGTTGTTGGGTGGTCTGGCCAGCACCATGCTCAACAGAAACTGGCAACTGAGTCTCATCATCATCAGATGCGTTCTGCGGTGTGCTGACCATCGGCACTGGCTCACCCGCCTCTTCAGATTCAGAGAGACACAGCTGTTGCGCATCACTGCATACTGCCTCTTCTTCACATTCCAGAATGCTGCTTGGCTGGGCCCCTGTTTCCAAGCCAACAGATTCTGAGAACAGAAGCAGAGACTCAGCTGGCTCCTGTACAGAGCTCTCTGACTGCCTGGGCAATTTGGCAGGCGGTGAAGAGACTGATGGTTGTTCAACAGTGCTGTGGTCCTGAGAGGAGGTGGAAGGTATTAAAGTCGATGCATTGGCTGCCATCCAACCAACAACGGCTTCAATTTGTTCTTCACGCAGCAGGGGGGTACGCTGAGCTCCTACAAAAGTGCGCATAAAGGAACGCTCACGGGGAAAACTGGTGGATGCTGTGTCACTGGGTGCGGCAGCAGCCACAGAATCCCCACGTCCTCTCCCTGCTGCAAATCCACGGCCTCGACCACGACCACGTGCCTTACTCACTGACTTCTTCATCTTGGTAGATTGATAAAGAAAGTCAGAAAAGTTAAGGCCTAAGTGTGGTTATTCCTCACAGACTACAGTGAACCCTGCAGACAACTGTTCAGTATCTGTGAAAGGCCCCTTTGTGTACTTCTATAGTGTTTGCAACCAATGTATTGTATACGGATGGAAGCGCGTCACACTAATAGATTAGATTTTTTTCCACTAAAATGGAGCAGCACCAATTAGAGAAAAATGTGAAGGATGAGGCAGTGACACACGCTCAGCAGACTACAACCGGCAGTGGTTGAAGAACAAACTGGAGCGTAATCTGCACTCACAAAATGAAAAGCTCACAGACTACAGTGAACACTGAAACACAACTGTTCAGTAGCTGTTAAAGGCCCCTTTGTCTACTTCTATAGTGTTTGCAACCAATGTATTGTATACGGATGGAAGCGCGTCACACTAATAGATTAGATTTTTTTCCACTAAAATGGAGCAGCACCAATTAGAGAAAAATGTGAAGGATGAGGCAGTGACACACGCTCAGCAGACTACAACGGCAGTGGTTGAAGTACAAACTGGAGCGTAATCTGCACTCACAAAATGAAAAGCTCACAGACTACAGTGAACACTGAAACACAACTATTCACTATCTGTGAAAAGCTCCTTTGTGTACTTCTATAGTGTTTGCAACCAATGTATTGTATACGGATGGAAGCGCGTCACACTAATAGATTTGATTTTTTTCCACTAAAATGGAGCAGCACCAATTAGAGAAAAATGTGAAGGATGAGGCAGTGACACACGCTCAGCAGACTACAACCGGCAGTGGTTGAAGTACAAACTGGAGCGTAATCTGCACTCACAAAATGAAAAGCTCACAGACTACAGTGAACACTGAAACACAACTATTCACTATCTGTGAAAAGCTCCTTTGTGTACTTCTATAGTGTTTGCAACCAATGTATTGTATACGGATGGAAGCGCGTCACACTAATAGATTTGATTTTTTTCCACTAAAATGGAGCAGCACCAATTAGAGAAAAATGTGAAGGATGAGGCAGTGACACACGCTCAGCAGACTACAACCGGCAGTGGTTGAAGTACAAACTGGAGCGTAATCTGCACTCACAAAATGAAAAGCTCACAAACTACAGTGAACACTGAAAACAACTATTCACTATCTGTGAAAAGCTCCTTTGTGTACTTCTATAGTGTTTGCAACCAATGTATTGTATACGGATGGAGCGCGTCACACTAATAGATTAGATTTTTTTCCACTAAAATGGAGCAGCACCAATTAGAGAAAAATGTGAAGGATGAGGCAGTGACACACGCTCAGCAGACTACAACCGGCAGTGGTTGAAGTACAACTGGAGCGTATCTGCACTCAAAAATGAAAACTCACAGACTCAGTGAACACTGAAACACAACTATTCACTATCTGTGAAAAGCTCCTTTGTGTACTTCTATAGTGTTTGCAACCAATGTATTGTATACGGATGGAAGCGCGTCACACTAATAGATTTGATTTTTTTCCACTAAAATGGAGCGCACACCCAATTAAGAAAAATGTAAGATGAGGCAGTGACACACGTCAAGACTACAAACGCAGTGGTGAAGACAAACTGAGCGTAACTGCACTCACAAAATGAAAAGCTCACAGACTAGAAACACTGAAACACAACTATTACACTATCTGTGAAAAGCCCCTTTGGTACTTTAAGTCTTTGCAACCAAAATGTATGTATACGGAGAAGCGCGTCAATATAATTAATTTTTTTCCACTAAAATGGAGCAGCACCAATTAGAGAAAAATGTGAAGGATGAGGCAGTGACACACGCTCAGCAGACTACAACCAGCAGTGGTTGAAGAACTAACTGGAGCGTGATCTGCACTCAAAAAATCAAAACCTCACAGACTGCAGTGAACACTGAAACACAACTATTCACTATCTGTGAAAAGCTCCTTTGTGTACTTCTATAGTGTTTGCAACCAATGTATTGTATACGGATGGAAGCACGTCACACTAATAGATTTGATTTTTTTCTAATATAATGGAGCTGCACCAATTCCACTAAATAAAATAATAAAAAAAAAGAGTCAGTGACACGTGCAGATGCCTACAAACAGCGGTGGATGCAGAGCAAACTGCAGCGTCACCTGCACTGTCACACACACACCTTGCACAGAGCTGTTAAAACAACACTGGCAAAATGAAGCTTTACACAGCGGTTGGTAAACTAGCCTGCCTCAAGCACAGTAGTACACAAAATCGCAATATCTAACTGTCCCTCAGAGTGAGCAGAGTAGCGTTCTGTCCCTTACTGAGTTCACAGAACAGTGACGCTAAAATGGCGGCGGCGCCTTTTATAGTGCATTCTGACATCATTTCAGCAGCCAATCACAGCCATGCCATTAGTTAAGATGACCGCAGCATTACAGGATGTGCCCACACTTCGTAGGATTCCTCATTGGCTGACTAAAATCACATTGCCTCTCAAAGAATTATGGGAACTTCCGATTCCGGTATACGATATGGAAAAAGTATCGGAATTAAGTATCGGAATTCCGATAACGCGAATATCGGCCGATACCCGATACTTGCGGTATCGGAATGCTCAACACTACTCACCAGTCTTGTGAAAATACTTGTCTTTATTAGTCCATATTAAAACATGATGCCCGGTAGTAAGAAAACATGAGTGTGCTGGTGCTGACGACGGCCGTTTCGCGCTAGTGGCGCTTCTATGGGTCAATGGGTGGGAAGATGTGACGAGGGAAAAAATACCCTGTGACAGGTAGACTCCTCCTATCACACCTTCCTACCCTGGTGTGATGAAATATACATGAAATAAACAGAATTAAAAAACTTTAAAAATCGTACATGTAAAGAACACATATGATAATATGTACAAAAGCAGAGCTATATTAATACATTTTACCCAGAAATGCACAATAATGACATTACAAAAAAATAGACATGTCTACCCGATCGTTGAAGCCTGTGGAATCCATTGCACGTGTGTGCATGATCCACCTGGCTTCTCGTCTCAAGAACATTTTGTGCAAATTACCACCCTGCGGTGGAAGAGTAACTATTTCTACATCTGCAAAAGTCAAAACATCAGGGTTTCCTCTGTGATGCTCTCTTATATGATTTATTAAATGGGGTACTCCTTTACCAGAAACAATAGATTTATAATGTTCCCTAAACTTCATGTATAGAGGCTGTATCGTCTTTCCAATATAAAAATTCCTACAAGGACAAAAAACTACATAGAACAGATTTTTAGTAAGAGTCTCCTCATCTACTCTATTTAGCGCTTTTTGTAAAACAACATCAGTTGAAATGACATAGAATGCAGGAAGGTTCCCCGCGGATTGAGGGTCTGGAATGATATCTCACATTTTGGAGATACCTCTTTCTGTACAGAATAGGAAAATATTCTGTTGAAGTGTTCCCAAGATTTGTTGAAATTAATGCTAAATCCAACTCACAAAACTATGAAGAAGTGAATGCTAATATAATCAAAACACAAGCAGAGTTACAGTCAAGACTCACAGAGAAACAATGAATTTAATTTAACAAACAGATGGATTATAAATTAATTCCAATACAAGCTGATATTAAACAAAGAAAACGAGAAAAATTTGTTCGAGACAAAAATGATTTTGAAACCTGCCAAATATTCTCCAGGAACAAACGACAACCATTTACTGGTACCACACAGCCTGGAAGGAATTTTTTCAAAAGAAATAAGGGGAAAAATAAGAATAAAAACATGAAAAAAGAGACTATCTAACTACTGAATCAGACTCTAGTCTTGATGAAAGCACGGTCACTTCAGTTAGTTTAAGACCCTTAGTAGAAACAGGTGAGAAGGCATGGTGCTGGACTCCCTTAGGAGAGCGCGAAGGGGAGGAAGGAAAAGACGCAATAAACTGGTACTGCAAAAGGAGACATGTCTCGTGGAGACAGAGACATTAACAGCAGTCACCAAGGCCTCGGAGAAAGAGACATTAATGGCAACTGCTAAAGTTTATAAATTGTCATGAGCTGCTTTGTTTTTGGGATTAGGTAGTTCAGAGGTTAATTGGACGGCCTCATTTTGGGATTCTGGGAGGCTTCTTATAGCCTCATTGTGGAGCCATTCCCTGTCGCTTATACTTTAACCCTTGGCCGAGTGTGTGTGACCCTGTGCTTTGTGCTTGTGCTACTTTATGCTTGCTTCTCTGCTTATCCCTCCTGTACTGCATTGCTATCTCCGTGTATGACTCCTGGCTAATGTTGTGACTATTCTCTGCTCGCCCCTTCTGTACTGCGCCGTCCTCTCTGTGTATGAACCCCGTTTGTCTGACCTGAGTTTCCCTCTTTACTAATCCAGGGTCCCTGTAAAGTCCTGCACTCATCTCTAGCAGCAGGACGCTAAGCCCCCTGTGGTCACATGATCGCAGGTCGTTTTGCTTACTGCTACCTTCAGTGTCCCCTCTCACCACGCTGCTCAGGTCCCCTCTGCCTGAGCCTCCCCTGCGACATCTAACTCCGGGCCCTTCCACAGTGTGGGTGAGTCACCCTGCTCAGCCGTGGCAGTTCGCTGGCGCTGACAGGAGCATGTTATTATAAGCGACCGCACATTTTTTTTTCTTGGGGATAGTTGTATGGGTCTTCTGAGCATATTTGCAGCATGGATCCCCTGCAGGGATTGGCCGATCAGGTCAAGCATCTAACCCAAATGTTCCAAAAGCTCAATGTGGAACAGTGCACGATCCATACCCAACAGCAGTTGATGGACACCGTGCAGGGGGTCGTTGTGACAGGGTCTCCAGGTTCCGGGAGTTGGGACGTATCTGTGATATCCCCTGAATCTCCGGTCAAATTGCCTGATCTCTTTTCAGGGGATAAAGAGGAGTTTAGGTCCTTCAAGGAAGGATGTAAGCTTTTTTTTTCTTTAAGGCCCTGTTCCTCTGGGGACGAATTTCAGAGGGTGGGGGTTGTTATTTCTCTACTGCGTGGTGCCCCTCAAGCTTGGGCTTTCTCTCTGTCTTCCACCGCCCCCGAGAGAATGACAGTCGATGCCTTCTTTGAGTCCCTGGGCTGCATACATGATGAGCCTGACAGAGTACGTATGGCTGAAGATAATGTCATGAGTGTGTGCCAGGGTAAACGCTCGGCTGAGTGGTTTTGTGCGGAGTTCCAACGCTGGGCAGCGGAGGTCTCATGGAGTGATGCCGCCCTTCGGGGCTTATTCCGCAGAAGCCTATCCGAACGCCTCCAAGATGCTCTGGCCCTCCATCCACCACTTGACACCTTGGAAGATGCCATTACTCAGGCTGTGTGTATGGACCACAGGCTGCGTGCTAGGGGTGTCATGCATTCCGAGACGTCCCTATTCTCCATCAGCAAAGAGACCGGTGTCGCTCCTGAACCCATGGAGATTGGCGTTCGAAGAATGGAGGCATTTTTTGGAGGGGGCGGCTCACTCTATTATGGTTATCACTGACCATAAGAATTTGGAATACATCAAATCTGCTAAAAGACTGACTCCCAGGCAAGCCCGCTGGTCACTTTTTTTCTCAAGGTTTCAATTTTCTATTACCTTTCGGCCAGGGTCTAAGAACATAAAGGCTGATGCCTTATCACGTAGTTTTGAGCCGTTATCCGTCCCAGATCCGCCGTCCCCCATTCTTCAACCCAGTCTCGTGGTTGCCGAGGTGTCGTAGGAATTGGAGCGAGAGATCGTAGGAGCTCAATCTTTGGCTCCAAATTCCAAACCTGTTGACAAGTTGTTTGTCCCGCAGCATTTGCGCAACAAACTCCTGTGGGAGTTCCATGATTCGAAGTTGAGTGCACACCCTGGTATAGCCGCCATACAGGAAGCAGTGGCAAGGATCTTCTGGTGGCCTTTAAATGACTTCAGATATCAAGAAACATGCCGCAGCATGTGGTATATGTGCCCGTTCCAAGAGCTCTAGTTGCCGGCTGGCAGGGGAATTGGTGCCTTTGCCAGTTCCAGGAAGGCCATGGACTCACTTGTCCATGGACTTCATTACCAATCTTCCATCATCTCGTGGTAATACTGTAAATTGGGTAGTGGTGGACAGGTTTTCGAAGTTGGCACATTTTGTACCCATGACAAGTTTACCCTCAGCAGAGACGCTCTCTAGGCATTTCCTGTCCCAGGTGGTACGCTTACATGGGGTTCCCACTAATATTGTGTCAGACAGAGGGACTCAGTTTGTGTCTAAATTCTGGCGGGCCTTCTGCAAAAAACTGGGGATATCTTTGTCTTTTTCCTCAGCGTATCACCCTGAAACCAACGGACAAACGGAGCGCACCAACCAGTCGCTTGAACAGATTCTTTGGTGCTTGACTTCTACCCTGCAAAGTGACTGGTCTGATGCCTTACCATTAGCAGAATTCGCCTTCAACAACCGGGTAAACCAATCTACCGGTAGGTCACCATTTTTGATTAATTATGGGATGAACCCTCATTTTGGCAAATTTTCTCAAATAGATTCTGGTTGTCCGGGGGCAGAGGAGGGGGTCAATCGTCTTAAGGATCTTTGGACAAAGGTTCGTTTAAATATTTCTAAAGCTCAGAAGAAATATAAACATTTTGCGGATAGAAAAAGGGACTCTGCTCAGATGCTGCTTTGTGGGGATAAGGTGTGGCTGTCTACACAAAATATAAATCTTCAATTGCCCTCCGCTAAACTGGTGCCTAAATTTATTGGTCCCTATTGAGGTCATTGAAGTAGTGAACCCCGTAACCTACTGCCTCCGTCTTCCTTCCTCCTTAAAACTCCATAATGTTTTTCATAGGTCTTTACTTAAACCCTTGGGTGCGGTGAGAGAGGAGACTGAAACTGCTCCTCCTCCAGTCTTGGTTTAGGGACATATGGAGTTTGAGGTACAACATATTGTGGATTCCAGGTGGGTTCGGGGGTCTTTGCAATATTTGGTACATTGAAGGGGGTATGGTCCGGAGGAGCGGTCATGGGTACCAGCCAGATCAGTACACGCTGACCATCTGGTTTGTGCGTTCCATGCCCGGCATCCTGGGAAGCCTGGGGGTCCGGAGGCCCCCCGTTGAGAGGGGGGTACTGTCATGAGCTGCTTTGTTTGTGGGATTAGGTAGTTCAGAGGTTAATCTGGACGGCCTCATTTTGGGATTCTGGGAGGCTTCTTATAGCCTCATTGTGGAGCCATTCCCTGTCGCTTATACTTTAACCCTTGGCCGAGTGTGTGTGACCCTGTGCTTTGTGCTTGTGCTACTTTATGCTTGCTTGGTTTTGACTTGGTTCTGTTCCCGTTACGAGTTCTGCCTGCCCCTCCTGTACTGCGTTGCTATCTTGTGTATGACCCCTGGCCTTTGTCCTGACAATTCTCTGCTTATCCCTCCTGTACTGCATTGCTATCTCCGTGTATGACTCCTGGCTTATGTTGTGACTATTCTCTGCTCGCCCCTTCTGTACTGCGCCGTCCTCTCTGTGTATGAACCCCGTTTGTCTGACCTGAGTTTCCCTCTTTACTAATCCAGGGTCCCTGTAAAGTCCTGCACTCATCTCTAGCAGCAGGATGGTAAGCCCCGCCTCCTGTGGTCACATGATCGCAGGTCCTTTTGCTTACTACTACCTTCGGTGTCCCCTCTCACCACGCTGCTCAGGTCCCCTCTGCCTGAGCCTCCCCTGCGGCATCTGACCCTGGGCCCTTCCACAGTGTGGGTGAGTCACCCTGCTCAGCCGTGGCAGTTCGCTGGCGCTGACAGGAGCATGATATAAATCTCACAAAACATGATTTCTCTCCTGTCCAAGGGACTTGGCTTTTGTATCCCTGAAGAGTTCAATCTGACAGATTTCAAAATAGATTTGTTTAAATCTATAGGGAAAATTCATTTGCACAAATCGTTTATGTCCAAATCCACACATGACAACACTTTAGAGGGAGAACGTCCTTGCCAGATAGGTCCTTTGGGCTATTTGGCAGGAACTGATTCTCTCTCTACTAGTAGGGACGATGCCAAACTGTTATTAAGTTTGACAGATTCGCAAATACAGAGGGTTGACAACAAGCCTATGACGATTACCCCGTTCACAGGAGGTGTTCCCTCATCATACATGCCACCCATATCCCCAGGCATCCTCATAGACCTCTTTGAGATGCAGGTTGACAAAGATATGGAAGCGCTATTATATCAGAAGGCTCCATCTAATTTAACCAATACAGAGAAAAAAGCGCTTCTTGATTTAAAGAATTGGGCTGATACCGTAGTAAGACCAGCCAACAAGGGGGGCAACACGATATTATTGCCCAAATCATACTGTCTATCCGAAGCTCATAGACAGCTGTCTGACACTTACACATACAAACCGCTGCTGAAAGATCTTACTCAAAAATTTAAAGAAGAATTAAGGCTATTTTTGAGAAAGTATGTTGAATTAAATATTATCTCCCGAAAAAAGGCGGAGAGGCTGTTACCGGAGTTCCTCATCAGACCACACTGGTACCATGTTCCAAAAGTTCACAAATCTCTTTCTTCACCCCTAGGGCGCCCCATTGTTTCTGGGATAGGATCCCTCAGGGAACCCCTATCCGAGTACATGGACTGGCTATTACATCATCTATTGGTTGACATTCCGTCTTACATTAAAGACACCAATACATTTTGGGACATAATACAAAATTTTACATGGCAAACAGGCTTTTCCATGGTGTCCATAGATGTAGAAAGTCTCTACATGAGAATTCCTCAAGATTTGGGAGTTGAAGCTCTCAGGGAGATACTGAACACAATTGACAAAGAACCACCATTTGTAAATTTTGTGTATGATGGTATTAATTTCATACTGACGCATAATGCGTTTATGTTCTTGGATACGTGTTACCTGCAGAATGTTGGTACTGCAATGGGGACTCCGGTGGCATGCACTTTTGCAAATTTGTTTTCAGGATTTTTTTGAATAAAAATACATTTATTCCTCCAATAATTTATTTTTAAAACATATTAGACTATATTTAAGATATGTCAATGACATATTCATGGTATGGGATGGCTCGGAGGAGTCTTTTGAGGCATTTGTATCACATCTCAACCAGTCTAATATTATGAATATGTCATTCACGTCGGTTTTTGGAGGAACACATCTTGAATTTCTGGATGTTTTTATTGATATAAATGATGGAGAAATTTGCACTTCATTACATCGTAAACCTATTGCCACAAATAGTATGATGCGCTATGATAGTTTTCATCCACATCATATTAAGGAATCTCTATCTTATAGTCAATTCCTAAGAGTACGGAGGGTTAATAATACACAAGAAGGTTTTCTAAAACAGTCTACTGAATTATATGATCTTTTTAAACAGAGAGGATACCCTGATGCAGTTTTACAAAAAGCGCTAAATAGAGTAGATGAGGAGAACCTTACTAAAAATCTGATTCCTGGGAGTAAAGTGAAAGCAAAAAATAAGGAGAAAAGATTTATATTTTGTTTCCAATATGGTCCTATAGACAGTTTTATACGCTCTACTATTGGGAAGAATTGGCACATTCTGGAAAGGGATAAAGATCTGGCTGATATTGTTGCCATGGGCCCTATAATTTCTAAGAAACGAAGTACTAGGTTGCGGGACATACTTGTCCAAAAATCGCATTAAAAATTAGCATAACAATTGGATAACAGCAGGTATCCCGAAGGGTAATTACTAGAGTTGAGCGAAACAGGTCGTTCATTAGGGCAGCACGGTGGCTCAGTGGTTAGCACTACAGCCTTGCAGCGCTGGAGTCCTGGGTTCGAATCCCACCTAGGACAACATCTGCAAGGAGTTTGTATGTTCTCCCCGTGTTTGCGTGGGTTTCCTCCGGGTACTCCGGTTTCCTCCCACACTCCAAAAACATACTGATAGGGAATCTAGATTGTGAGCCCCATCGGGACAGCAACGATAATGTGTGCAAACTGTAAAGCGCTGCGGAATATGTTAGCGCTATATAAAATAAAGATTATTATTATTATCAAAAATCACCGATTTTCGCCAAAGTCTGGTTTCATGAAATGAAACCCGACCGTGACGAGAGTTCGGTCACGTGTTCGGCGACCATTTTGCTGGAGTCGGTTTTCCTCTACAGTTTAAGCGCCTTTTCTCGGCCAATGAGCAAGGACGCAGGCTGTGGGCAATGTGATGACATAGCAGCCAGCCAGCACCATCTTAGAGAAGGGCATTGCAGCGATTGGCTGGCTTTTAGTGGCATCACAGTGCATATAAAATCCCTCAGCGCCGACCGCCATTTTACAACTGCCAACTCAGTGTAGGGGAAGGTTGCTGACGGTGCGTCTGAGCAGGGAGAGCATTAGGCAGGGCCTAAACAAAAAAATAACTTTGTGCTGCTAGCGATTAGCTGTACAGTGACTGTGCAGCGAGAGGGGAGCATTTTAGTGTGTGCAGCAAGGCTGGTTCTTAAGCTGCCTGCCTGCCAGTGACGTTGTAGAAATTGCTTGTGTGGACCATCATATCTGATTACAGGCTGCCTGCCTATGATAGAGGGGCAATTAATTAGGTGGAGTAGCTGAGCAGCCTGCCTACTAGTGACAGTCTACAAATTGCTTGAGTGGACCATCAGATCTGATTACAGGCTGCCTGCCTATGATAGAGGGGCAATTCATTTGGTGGAGTAGCTGAGCTGCCTGCCTACTAGTGACAGTCTTCAAATTGCTTGAGTGGACCATCAGATCTGATTACAGGCTGCCTGCCTGCCTGTTACAAAGGGGCAATTAATTGGGTGTAGTAGCTGAGCTGCCTGCCTGCTAGTGACAGTCTACAAATTGCTTGAGTGGACCATCAGATCTGATTACAGGCTGCCTGCCTGTGACAAAGGGGCAATTAATTGGGTGTAGTAGCTGAGCTGCCTGCCTGCTAGTGACAGTCTAGAAATTGCTTGAGTGAACCATCAGATCTGATTACAGGCTGCCTGCCTGCCTGTGACAAAGGGGCAATTAATTGTGTGTAGTAGCTGAGCTGCCTGCCTGCTAGAGAGAGTGTACAAATTGCTTGAGTGGACCATCAGATCTGATTACAGGCTGCCTGCCTGTGACAAAGGGGCAATTAATTGGGTGTAGTAGCTGAGCTGCCTGCCTGCTAGCGACAGTCTACAAATTGCTTGAGTGGAAACATCAGATCTGATTACAGGCTGCCTGACTGCCTGTGACAAAGGGGCAATTAATTGGGTGTAGTAGCTGAGCTGCCTGCCTGCTAGTGACAGTCTACAAATTGCTTGAGTGGACCATCACATCTGATTTCTGAATTCTACTGTAATCCATAGTGAGCCTGAGACAGTCTGTGTGTTACTCCTCAAATATATACGGAGATTAAAATTTTTCACCTTCACCATATACAGCTGTACGCTTCTCATACAGTAACATATATCTTCTGTGATTTTGGCAACATTTACACAAACATGAGGAAGTATGGTGGAAGAGGTCAAGCACGTGGTGGTGGTGGGCCACCTGCTTCTGATGGTGTTGATGGTGCTGCATCTGCTGCTACTGCCAAAAGCACAATAGCACCTAAGGCAGGAGGTGTTGAGCCTGCGTCATCGTTTGGCTACAGAAGGCCTGAAAAGCTCCCTTTTCTGGGAGTAGGTAAACCGCTTTTAAAGCCTGAGCTTCAGGAAAAGGTTTTGGCTTACATTGCCGAAGCTGCGTCAAGCTCTATCGCCTCCTCTTCTGATATTTCAAAATCTGCAACCACTGACTCGTCAGTGCAGCCTTCTGGTCCTGACCAACCACTTTCCTTGGGTCCTTTACCCCCACTACAAGTGAAGGATGCATCAGCCAACACTTCAGATTACTCCATGGAGCTCTTTTCACATACCATGCCTGGGTTATTAAGTCAAATGCCTCATTCCCCAGGCCAGGATGATTGTGAAATTGAGTGCACTAATGCACAGCCACTGCTAGATGATTGTGCTTCCCCATTGAAGCACAGAACTACATTACCCTTGAAGTCTACTGCGCCCAAATGTGACCCTGCTGAAACTCATGTGCCCCTTCCCGCATACTGTACCACCTGACGGTGACAGAGAGGACTTTGCAGATGAAATTGAACAGGAGGTGATGGATGACCCAGTTGTTGACAAGGATTGGCATGTAGTGGTGGAAGAGGGTGCCACTGGCAGTAGCTCAGAAGAGGAGAAGGATCAGCAGCAGGTATCGAGATCGCATCGGGGTTTATCTAGCAGGCCTGTACGAGTCCCAAAAGGTCTTAAAAAAAATAAAGTTGCAGGGACGGTTGGCCTGACGGTCACATTACCAGAGCGTGCAAGGGCTGAAAATGTATACCATAGTAGGAAGAGTGCATTGTGGCACTTTTTTTAACAAAATCCTAACGATGAGGCTAAGGTTGTCTGTAAAAAGTGCCAAAGAACCTTTAGCCGAGGGAAAAATCTCAAAAATTTGAACACCGGTTGCATGCTTAGACATTTAATGAACATGCACATGCAAGCGTGGACAAAAACTCAGATAGCACATGTGCACCGGCTCCAACTCCAGTTAGCCAGCAACGCTCCATTGCTTCCCCCACTGTAAGGTCGCCGGTTGGCACACCACCAGCAAGAAATGTAGAGGTGTCGTCGCAAGGCCAAAGCAGTCAGGGAATCACTATGTTTATGGCACAAAAAAATGCATTTAGGCCATCACCACCACCACCACCATCACCACCGATAGTTCCAGCAGATGCAGCTCTCAAGTTCAACTCACCCTAGCAGACGCTCTGAGTAGGAAAAGATTGTACTCAGCCTGTCATCCTCGTACACAGGGTTTGAACGCCTGCATTGCAAAACTGATCTCATTAGAGATGATGCCCTTCCGTTTGGTTGAAAGCGCATTGTTCAGAGAACTCATGACCTACGCTGTCCCACGCTATGACATACCCAGTCGCCACTTTTTTTTTTTGAGAAAAGCCATCCCTGCCCTCCACCAGCATGTGAAAAAATGCATTTTCTATGCACTGCAGCAATCAGTCAGTGGAAAGGTGCACCTCACAACAGATGCATGGGCCAGTAGGCATGGCCAGGGCCATTACATGTCCATAACTGCGCACTGGGTTAATGTGATGGATGCAGGGTCCACAGAGGACGGCAGTGGTGGGACAGTGCTGCCTAGCCCACGTTATAGGCAACTGTTGGCTGTAGGCGTTGGCCTCCCCTCCTCCTCCTCCAAAAGCGAAAGCTCGGCAGCAGAGCGAAGACGCACGAGCACTCCATCCGCAACTGGCAGTGTTGCAGACGAGGTGTCCCACTATCGAACAGCTAGTGGTAAGCTTCAGCAGGCTGTTTTACAAATATGTTTTGGGCGACAAGAGACACACCGCTGATGTACTGTCCCAATACTTGCACCGAGAAACAGAGACACGGCTGGGCAGTATACATCTTGAGCCAGGCAAAGTAGTCAGTGATAACGGCCGTAATTTTGTGGCGGTCATATCCATGTCAAAACTCCGACACATACCTTGCCTGGCTCACACCTTGAACCTGGTGGTGCAGTGCTTTTTAAATAATTATCCGGAGTTAACAGCTCTGCTCCATAAAGTGCGAAGACTGTGTTCGCACATCCGTCGCTCCCCCGTTGACTCCAGTAGCATGCAGAAGCTGCAGCAAGCGCTCAAGCTCCCCAAGCACCGCCTAATCATAGATGTTGCCACAAGGTGGAACTCCACCATGCACATGGTTGACAGGCCGTGCGAACAGAGGCAGACTGTAATGCATTTATGGGAGGATACACGGGTAGGTAGTTCTAGGGCAGACATGGAGTTGTCGGGTGTGCAGTGGTCAAAGCTGAAAGACCTCTGTAAAGTCCTTCAGTGTTTTGAGGAATGGACACGGCTGGTAAGCGCAGACGACGCCATCATAAGCATGAGCATCCCACTTATGCGTCTGCTCATTCAAACTTTGACGCACATTAAGGATCAGGCGTGTGCAGTGGAGGATGTCGACGAGGAAGAGTGAAGTGTTCATGACATTCAGCCATTGTCTGCTCAGGGAACTGTCCTGAACGAGGTGGAGGCAGAAGAGGAAGAGGAGGGGGGATGATTATGTAGGGGAAGAGGATGCTTCTGAGGGTCCAAGACAAAATGTTGTCTTGCCAATTTCAGGTTCAGGGTTTGTGCGTGACTGGAGGGATGTTGATTTGGCAGAAAGTGCTCCTACACCTACTGCTGGCAGTGAATCACTGACACCTGGAACATTGGCCCACATGTCTGGTTATGCCTTCCGGATCCTAAAAAGGGACCCACGCATTGTAAAAATGATGAAGGATGACGACTACTGGTTGGCCACCATCCTCGATCCACGCTATAAAGGAAAATTGCAGAATATCATGCCACAGAAGAACATCGATCTAATATTATCCAACAAACAAGCAACTCTGGTAAACCATTTGTTAGAGGCATTCCCATTTAACAGCAGCGTTGCAGGTTCTACCATGAACCGTCCTGGGCCAAATGGAAGAGGTGTTCGTGGTCAACACAGCCGAAGTGGTGGTGGAGACAGGGGTTTCATGACCATGTTGTGGACTGATTACTCACAGACACCTCACACGCATGGTAATAATCTGCAATCTATTGCAACAGACAGGAGACAGCAGTTGTCAACTATGATTACAAATTACTTCTCCTCCCCTATAGATGTTCTCCCTCACCCGTCATTCCCCTTTGACTACTGGGCCTGTAAACTGGACACCTAGCCTGAATTGGCACAATATGCTTTACAGGAGCTCACTTGCCCTGCTGGTAGTGTGTTATCAGAAAGAGTCTTCAGTGCTGCTGGGTCAATCCTGACAGAAAGAAGGACCCGGCTGTCGACAGAAAATGTTGATGATCTAACCTGAACCATGCCTGAGTTTCCAAGGATTTTGTCCCACCTTCCCCTCAGGACACATAGGTTGTCAGCAAAATGGCTAATTTTTCTTTCGTCTTCCTCTGAATTCTCACATTCCTCCATTTTCAGCTGCAGAACGTTCAGCATACACCTCAACCTATGTAACTTTTTGCCACCTCTCTATCTGGCCTGCCCCCCCACAGGGCCGGGGTCACCACCTGGCACCCCCGGGCTAGAGCCGGTACCCTGAGTAGGTGGGGGCTCCCACTCTCAGGCGACGGTACTGGCACAGGGTCTCAACATAGTACCAAAAAGTGGCTCTGACGGTGGAATGGGCCCACTCGCCATCAGACATACGGGCGTACTATGAGGGGCCCTGTGACAGTGCTGGTGCCCATGACTGGGCCCCCCCTGCTTGCTTATGGCCCCAGCACTCGCAATAGTTACATGTTATGTTTTGGTAGCTGAGGAGAAATTGCAAAAATAGCCAAAGAAGCAATACACCAGAGAGGCTGGAAACCATTGGACTGCAGGACCCCAAACCAACCGCAACACTAGAAGTAGCCGTGGAGAATACCTACGGTGATCCTAGATGCCTCGTCACAGGCGGAGAGATAACTACACCTAAAAGCAGAAAGATGAAAGCTATCTGCCCCATAGCAGAATCCCCAAAGAAATAGGAAGCCCTCAAACATGTAATGGCTGTTGGACAAGAAGAAAACACGAACAGACAGAAAATAGAATGAGCAAACGCTCCGGCCCAATCTGTCTAGATAGAAAAGTATAGGAAAGAATTCTGACAGCAACCCAAAAAAACCCCTGACAAAAATACCAACACTTCTGATTAACAAAAAAACCTGAGATCACACGATCTCCACCACCTAAATCAGATCTCTGGTGTAACACACAGCAATTCAGCAAACAAAAAGTGACATAGGAACAAAGCAAAAGTGCAAACACAAACTGAGCACAATTGCAGCGCCAGGCCCCAAAAGGGGACCAGGCTGAAGTCCACTGCAAGGCAGTGAACCAGTAAGGAGAATCCAACAAGGGGAAAAAAAAACAGCAAATCACTTATCTGAATGAAAGCAGGAATGCAAGCTGAGCTCCAAGCAAGAGCTGGAAGAACAATTGATTACTGGCAAGGCTGACGAGGGTTCAGGTCACTTATATCAGACCATACAGTCCCAGCTGAAGGCCACTCAGCAATTGGTTCATTACCCTCCAACTCTGAAGTCGCCTCCAGCGTATTCACAACAGCACTCCCCCCTTGAGGAGGGGTCACCGAACCCTCACCTGCGCAACCATGCCGATCAGGATGAGCTCGATGATAGGCACAGATAAGTCTCCTAGCATGGATGTCCGAAGCAAACAAGCAAGAATTGTCCTCCTGACCATAACCTCTCCACTTAACCAAATACTGGAGTTTCCATCTAGCATAACGAGAATCCAATATTTTCTCAACCACATACTCCAAATTGCCCTCAACCAAAACAGGGTCGGGAGGTGCAGCCATAAGAACTACTGGCTCGACAAACCTCTTCAATAAGGACTTGTGGAATACGTTATGGATCTTAAATGTCCCTGGAAAAAAAAAACGGAAGGAAACCGGATTAAGAATTTCCAAGATCTTATAAGGTCCAATGAACCTTCTCTTAAATTTTGGAGATGCAACCTTCATAGGGATACTTCTTGAGGACAACCAAACCAAGTCCCCCACTTTAAAACGAGGACTGTTGTGAATGGGTTTGAGATGAGTTCTGAGCAGAGGCTCCCTCTGGTGGTTACAAGCGGTACTAGTGAGGATTGTGAGGACTGGGAATCAGGTGTTACTGATTGGTCTTATATAAGGGAGTAATTTTCCCATCAGGGTTGCCGGTGATCAATTGTTCTGGTCTGAATCCTTCTTTTCAGTTTCCCTTGTAGCCTGCTGTGTCGTGTCTGCATCTCCTGCTATCAGATAAGACAATTTCTTATTTTGTGTTTTTGCTATATTTTTGCATTTGGTCCTGCACTTCTGTGGGGGCCTTCTGGGTCCCCTCCGGGGGCTTTTGCCCTCTCAGTTTAGTCCAGCCACTGTGTTTTGTACTTTTGCTTTTTCCAGTTTTTTCAGTGGCTGCTGTTTTTGTTACACCAGAGAACTAATTTAGGTGGTAGAGGTCGTGTGATCTCAGGTGATTTTGAAATTAGTAGAGTTGGTGTTTTTTCAGGGTTTTCTGGGATTGCAGTAAGTACCCTTCCTGTCCTTTTCTATTTAGTTAGTTTGGGCCCCAGCGTTTGCTCATACTATTTTCTTTCTGTGTCAGTATTTCCTCTTGTCTAACCGCCATTACATGTTTGGGGGCTTTCTATTATCTTTGGGGTTCTGCTACGGGGCAGATAGCTTTCCTATTTCTATCTTTAGGTGTAGTTAGTTTCTCAGGCTGTGACGAGGCGTCTAGGACCAACGTAGGAACGCTCCACGGCTGCCTCTAGTTGTGGTGGTTAGTCAGGGTACTGCAATCTCATAGATTCCAACTGCTCTGGTGTATTTCCTTTTTTGCCTGCACTCCTCAGCTACCGTAACATAACAGTATCACCGGCCATAAAAATTGTATGGTACTCACAGAAGGGAAAAAATATTTTGAAGGAAGAAAAGTTGTCAGAGATATTTTTCTGTTTGTTGCATTTTTTTTTTTTTTTTTTTTCCCTCTGTATCTCTGGGTGCTGGGGAGGATCTTTTCTCCCAATGGAGTTTGCACAGTTGTCTGGCCGTGTGGATCAGCTTGCCACTGAGGTTCAGAGTATTGCTGCATATCTTGCTAGGTTGCCTGTTGTGGAACCTAGGATCCCCATGCCAGATTTTTTTTTGGGGGATCGAGCTAAGTTTCAGAATTTCAAAAATAATTGTAAATTGTTTCTTGCCTTAAAATCTAAGTCCTCAGGAAACGCAGCGCAGCAGGTTCAAATTATCATCTCTCTCCTGCGCGGCGATCCTCAGGATTGGGCTTTTTCCCTGACACCTGGGGATCCTGTTTTGAGTGATGTTGATGCATTTTTTCAGGCTTTGGGGTTATTGTACGATGAGCCTAATGTCACTGATCAAGCTGAGAAAGCCTTGTTGGCATTAAATCAGGGGCTTGATGACGCTGGTTATACTGTCAGAGATTCCGTAGGTGGGCAGTCCTGACCAAATGGAATGACGACGCTTTGGCGGCCCTTTTCCGGAAGGGTCTGTCGGATAATGTAAAGGATGTTATGGTGGGATTCCCTGTCCCCTCTGGTCTCAATGATTCTATGTCATTAGCGATTCAAATTGACAGACGTTTGCGTGAGCGGAGAAGTATGCGTGGAGTGGTGTTGCCTTGTGAGCCAGCTGCTGAGCCCATGCAGTGTGATGGAGTGGTGTCTGGGGCACAGCGTCATGAGTTTCGAAAGCGCAATGGGTTATGTTTCTACTGTGGTGATGCCTCTCATGCTATTTCAGTCTGCCCTAAGCGGGGAAGACATTTTGCACGCTCAGTTGTCTTGGGTAGTGTTCAGACTAAGTTTTTATTAACTGTCACTCTGATATGTTCTCTGTCCTCATTTTCTGCTCAGGCTTTCGTTGATTCTGGAGCAGCTATTAACCTGATGGATTATGATTTTGCTAAACGTTGTGGGTTTCCCTTGATACCCCTACAGAAGTATATTCCTTTACTGGGGATCGATTCTACCCCTTTGGCTGAGAATAAACCCCAGTTTTCTACTCAGGTGATAATGAGGGTTGAACCTGATCACCAGGAGTGCTGCAAATTTTTGGTTCTATATAATCTGCATGACATTATCGTGCTGGGTTTCCCTTGGTTACAGTCTCATAATCCTGTTTTGGATTGGAAATTTGTGTTTGTAACCAGTTGGGGCTGCCAATGTGTTAATACCAACACTCCTGTTTTTTCTGCCTCCCCCCAGGCTGAGGATGTTCCTGACTTTTTGTTTGATTTTTCTGATGTGTTTAGCGAAAGTAAATCTGCATCCTTACCTCCCCATAGGAGCTATGACTGCGCTATTGAATTAGTGCCGGGTAGTAAATTCCCTAAAGGTCGCCTTTTTAACTTGTCTGTACCTGAACATGACGCTATGCGGTCTTATATCAAGGAATCATTGGAGAAGGGTCATATCAGACCATCCTCTTCACCCTTAGGTGCCGGTTTTTTCTTTGTGGCCAAAAAAGATGGTTCATTAAGGCCGTGTATTGATTATCGTCTCTTGAACAATATTACTGTGAAATATCAATACCCGTTACCCTTGATTTCTGACCTGTTTTCCAGGGTGAAAAACGCTACTTGGTTTACCAAGCTTGACCTCAGGGGGGCGTATAACCTTATTCGCATTAAGCACGGGGATGAATGGAAGACGGCATTTAACACCCCTGAAGGGCATTTTGAGTACCTTGTGATGCCCTTTGGGCTCACTAATGCTCCTTCCGTCTTCCAGTCCTTCATGAATGACATTTTCAGGGATTTTGTGGACAAGTTTCTGATTGTTTATTTGGATGATATCTTGATTTTTTCTAATGACTGGGACTCTCATGTGAAGCATGTTCGAACTGTATTCCAGATTTTGAGAGAGAATGCTCTGTATGTGAAGGGGTCAAAGTGTCTTTTTGGCGTACAGAAGATCTCATTTCTGGATTCATTTTGTCCCCATCTGTTATTGAAATGGACCCGGTCAAGGTTCAGGCCATCTGTGATTGGGTCCAACCTACTTCATTAAAGGCTCTTCAGAGATTTTTGGGTTTTGCCAATTTTTATCGTAAATTTATTGGTAATTTCTCTGTTATTGTTAAACCATTAACTGATTTGACCAGAAAGGGTTCTGATGTGGTGAATTGGCCTCCTGAGGCAGTCTCTGCGTTTCAGGAACTTAAGCAGAGATTCACTTCTGCTCCTGTTCTACGGCAGCCTGATGTTTCTCTGCCATTTCAGGTGGAGGTTGATGCCTCTGAAATTGGGGCAGGTGCCGTTTTGTCCCAAAAAGATCCAGAGACCTCTAAAAGTAACCCTTGTGCCTTTTTCTCTCGAAAATTTTCTCCTACTGAACGTAATTATGACGTGGGTAATCGGGAGTTATTGGCCATGAAGTGGGCTTTTGAAGAGTGGAGACATTGGCTGGAGGGAGCCAAACATCAGGTGGTGGTCCTTACGGACCATAAGAATCTGGTCTATCTGGAATCTGCCAAGCGACTCAATCCTAGACAGGCCAGGTGGGCCTTGTTTTTCACACGTTTTAATTTTGTGGTTTCCTTTCTTCCTGGCACTAAGAATGTTAAGGCGGATGCCCTCTCGAGGAGTTTCCTTGCGGACTCTCCTGAGCTATCTGATCCCTCTGTTATTTTGAAGGAGGGTGTAGTTCTTTCCGCCATCTCGCCCAATTTGAGACTTGCTCTGGAGGGGTGTCAGGAGGATAGGCCCGAGCGCTGCCCTGTTGGAAAATTGTTTGTCCCGGACCAATGGAAAAAGAGTGTGATGTCTGAGATTCATTGTTCCGCATTGGCTGGGCATCCCGGAATTTTTGGTACCAGAGACTTGGTTAGTCGGTCCTTTTGGTGGCCTACCTTGTCTCGCGATGTCAGGGAATTTGTGCAGTCCTGGCGGGACTTGCTCTCGCTCCAAGCCTTGCTCTCGCTTTGTGGTTTGTTGATGCCATTGCCTGTGCCAAGAGACCATGGACCCATATTCTCTATGGATTCATTCCGATCTTCCTGTTTCTCAGAGAATGACCACCATCTGGGTAATTTGTGATAGGTTTTCCAATATGATACATCTTGTGCCATTACCTAATTTGCCTTCTCCTCTGAATTGGTGCCGTTGTTCCCTTCAGCACGTGGTTGTTTACACGGCATTCCTGAGAACATTGTGTCTGACAGAGGAGTCCAGTTTGTTTCCAGATTTTGGAGGACTTTTTGTTCTAAACTGGGTGTTCAATTGTCTTTCTCCTCGGCATTTCATTCAGACCAATGGTCAAACTGAGAGAACAAACCAGACATTGGAGGACTTATCTAAGATGCTTTGTGTCTGCTGATCAGGATGACTGGGTCTCTTTTTTGCCTTTGGCTGAGTTTGTCTTAATAATAGGGGCTAGCTCTGCCACTTTAATGTCTCCGTTTTTCTGTAATTCTGGGTTTCCACCTCGATTTTTCAGGACAGACGGAGGCTTCTGTCTGTCCAGGTGTTGACTCTGTTGTTGAGCGTATGCAGCAGATTTGGGACCAGGTGTGGAGAGGTTGTCCCTCTCTCAGGAGAAGGCCCAGCGGTTTGCTAACCGGCATAGGGATGATGGTCCTCGGTTTAAAGTGGGGGACTTGGTCTGGTTGTCCTCAAGAATATTCCTATGAGAGTAGCATCTCCTAAATTTAAGCCTAGGTTCATTGGACCTTATAAGATCTGGAGATTATTATCCTGTTTCTTTTCGTTTGCTTCTTCCAGGGGACATTTAAGATCCATAACGTGTTCCACAAGTCCTTGTTGAGAGGTTTGTTGAGCCAGTGGTTCTGCTGCTGTGCTCCTGACCTGTTTTGGTTGAGGGCAATCTGGAGGTATGTGGTTGAGAAAATATTGGATTTCGTTTTTCTAGACGAAGACTCCAGTATTTGGTTAAATGGAGAGATTATGGTCAGGAAGACATTCTTGGGTGTTTGCTTCGGAATCCATGCTAGGAGACTTATCCGTGCGTATCATTAGAACTCATCCTGACGACCTGGTTGCTCAATGAGGGTTCGGTGACCCCTCCTCTATACTGTTGTGAATGGGTTTGAGATGAGTTCTGAGCAGAGGCTCCTCTGGTGGTTACAAGCGGTCTAGTGAGGATTGTGAGGAATGGGAATAGGTGTTACTGTTTGGTCTTATATAGGGAGTAATTTTCCCATCAGGGTTTGCCGGGTGATCAATGTTTGGTCTGAATCCTTCTTTCCAGTTTCCCTTGTAGCTGCTGTGTCGTGTCTGCATCTCCTGCTATCGATAAGACAATTTCTTATTTTGTGTTTTTGCTATATTTTTGCATTTGGTCCTGCACTTCTGTGGGGGCCTTCTGGGTCCCCTCCGGGGGCTTTTGCCCTCTCAGTTTAGCCAGCCCTGTGTTTTGTACTTTTGCTTTTTCCGTTTTTTTTAGGCTGCTGTTTTTTGTTACACCAGAGAACTAATTTAGGTGGTAGAGGTGTGTGATCTCAGGTGATTTTGAAATTAGTAGAGTTTGGGGTTTTTTAGGGTTTTTGGGATTGCAGTAAGTACCCCCTTTCCGTCCCCTTTTTATTTGTTAGTTTGGGCCCCCCCGTTTGCCCCACTTTTTTTTTCTGTGTCGTATTTCCCCCTTTTAACCCCATTACATGTTTGGGGGGTTTTATTATTTTGGGGTTCTGTCGGGGAGATAGCTTCCTTTTTTCTTTGGTGTAGTTGTTTTCTGGCTTTTTCGAGGGTCAGGCAACGTAGGAAGTCACGGCTGCCTCTAGTTGTGGTGGTTAGTGGGTACTGCAATCTCATAGATTCCAATGCTTGGTGTTTTCCCCTTTTTTGCCTGCACTCTCAGCTACCGTAAAAACAGTATCACCGGCCTAAAAATTGTATGGAAAATCCAGAAGGGAAAAAATTTTTAAGGGAAAAAGAAAAGTTGTCAGAGATATTTTTTGTTTGTTGCATTTTTTTTTTTTTTTCCCTCTGTATTCTGGGTGTGGGGAGGATCTTTTCTCCCAAGGGTTTTAAAAGTTGTCGGCCCCGTTGGTCGCTTGCCATGGGTTCAGAGTATTGCTGCAAATCTTGATAGGTTGCCTGTTGTGGAACCTGGATCCCCCCCCAGTTTTTTTTTGGGGGGGATCGGCTAAGTTTCGAATTTCAAAAAATTTTTGTAAATTGTTTCTTGCCTTAAATCTAACCCCTCAGGAACCAGGAGGGGGGTTAAATTATATCATCTCCTGCGCGGCGATCCTCAGGATTGGGTTTTTCCCTGCCCCCGGGGTCCTGTTTTGATGTTTGATGCATTTTTTCAGGTTTGGGGGTTTTTATTGTACCCGATGGTAATTCCTGATCAAGCTGAAAAACCTTTTGTTGGCATTAAATGGGGGTTTTTGATGACGTGATTATATGTCGAGACCGTGGGGGGGCAGCCTCCCCCAAATGAGACGCTTTGGCGGCCTTTTCCCCGGGGGGGTCTGCGGATAATGAAAGGGGTGTTATGGGGGATTCCCCCTGTCCCCTTGGTCTCAATGATTCTTGTCATTAGCGTTTTAAATTGAAGACGTTTGCGTGAGCGGGAAGAAGTATGCGTGGGTGGTGTTGCTTGTGGCCAGTGGACCCCCCTGCAGTGTGATGGAGGGGTCTGGGGCACGGTCATGAGTTTCGAAAGCGCAATGGGTTATGTTTTATGTGGTGTGCCTCTTGTTTTTCATTTGCCCAAGCGGGGAAGTTTTTTTTCCGTCGTTGTTTTTGGGTAGTTTTTGACTAAGTTTTTTTTAACGTCACTTGATATGTTCTTGTCCTCATTTTTGCTCAGGCTTTCGTTATTTGGAGCAGCTTTTTAACCGAGGTTTTTATTTTGTAAAGTTGTGGGTTTCCTTTTACCCCTAAGAAATTTTCCTTTACTGGGGTCTTTTCTACCCTTTGGCTGAGAATAAACCCCGTTTTCTACTTAGGGTAATGGGGTTAAAACCTGTTACCAGGAGTGCTGCAAATTTTTGGTTCTAAAAAATCGCATGAATTTATCGTGTGGGTTTCCCTTGGTTACAGTCTATATCCTGTTTTGGATTGGAAATTGTGTCTGTAACTTTGGGGCTGCCAATGTGTTAATCCAAACCCCTTTTTTTTTCTGCCCCCCAGGCTGAGGTGTTCCTGACTTTTTGTTTGATTTTTGATGTGTTTAGCGAAAGTAAATCTGCACCTTCCCCAATGAGCATGACTGCTTTTTTGAATTGGCCCCGGGTAGAAATTCCAAAAAGGGGTCCCTTTTTTTTAATTGTCGTCCTGAACATGAGCTATGGGTTTTTATCAAGGAATCTTGGAGAAGGGTCATTCAGACCACCTCTTCCCCTTAGGCCCCGGTTTTTTTTTTGGGCCCCAAAAAAGAGGGTTTTTTAAAGGCGTTTTTTGATTGTCTTTGAAATTTTTACTGAAAAATATAAACCCCCTTTCCCTTGATTTTGACTTTTTCCAGGGTGAAAACGAAAATTGGTTTACCAAGTTCCCTGGGGGGGGTTTTTTAAACCTTATTCGCTTAAGCCGGGGTGATGGAAGACGGCATTTAACACCCCTGAAGGGCTTTTTTTATCCCCTTTGTGCCCTTTTGGGGCTCATAATGCTCCTTCCGTCTTCCAGTCCTTATAATGACTTTTCAGGGATTTTGTGGGGAAGTTTGTTGTTTATTTGGATGATATCTTGATTTTTTCTAATGGGCTGGGGGTTCATGGAAGATGTTGACTGTTTCCAGTTTTGGGGGAAGCTCTTTTTGTGAGGGACAAATGCCCCCCTTTTTTTGGGGTACAGAAGATTCATTTCGGGATTCATTTTGTCCCATCTGTTATTAAAAGGGGCCCGGTCAAGGTTCGGCCATTGTGTTTTGGGGCCAACCTAATTTTTAAAGGCTCTTCAGAGTTTTTGGGTTTTCCCCAATTTTTTTTCGTAAATTTATTGGTTTTTTCTTGTTTTTTTAAAACCCTTAATGATTTGCCCCAAAAAAAAGGGTTTGTGTGGTGAATTGGCCTTGAGGCAGTTTGGGTTTTGGAATTAAAACTGAGATTCACTTCTGCTCGGTCTAGGGGAGTGATGTTTCTCTCCTTTTCAGGTGGGGTTGAGCCTCTGAAATTGGGGCAGGTCCTTTTTTTTCCCAAAAGATCCGAGACCTCAAAAAAAAACCCTTGTGCTTTTTCTCTCGAAAATTTTCCCTACTAACGAAAATTTTGACGTGGGTAATCGGGGTTAGGGGATAAGGGGGTTTTGAAGATGGAGACATTGGCGGGGGAGCCAAAATAGGTGGTGGCCTTTTGGACCATAAGTTTTGGGGCTATCGGAAATCTGCCAAGGACCAATCCTAGACAGGCCAGGGGGCCTTGTTTTTACACGTTTTAATTTTTGGTTTCTTTCTTCCGGAAAGAATGTTAAAAGGGGGGTGCCCTCTCGAGGGGGTTTCCCCTTTGGGTTCCTGGCTTTGTCCTTGATTTTGAAAGGGGGGTGTGTTCTTTCCCCCCTCTCGCCCAATTTGAGACTTGCTTGGGGGGTGTCAGGAGGATAGGCCCGGCGCTGCCCCCTTTTGGGAAAATTTTTTTGTCCCGGACCAAGGAAAAAGAGTGTGATGTCTGAGATTCATTGTTCCGCATTGGTGGGCATCCGGAATTTTTGGTACCGAGGGGTTGGTTGCGGTCCTTTTGGTGGTCCTTGTCTCGCGAGTCAGGGAATTTGTG
Source organism: Oophaga sylvatica (assembly GCA_033576555.1). Lineage (NCBI taxonomy): Eukaryota > Metazoa > Chordata > Amphibia > Anura > Dendrobatidae > Oophaga > Oophaga sylvatica. The sequence goes on along the minus strand of JARQOD010000560.1, from coordinate 5,936 downwards.
CGTTGGGGGTTTTTTTCCTCAAGCCTTGCTCTGCTCTAGTGGTTTGTTGATGCTTCCCCTTTTCCAGGACCCTGGCCCATTCTCTAGGGGTTTCTTTTTCCCATCTTCGTTTCTCAGAAAATGACCCCTTGGGTAATTTGTGATAGGTTTTCCAAAATTTAAATCTTGTGCCCTTTCCAAAAATTTCCTTCCTCTGGGAAATTTGGGGCGTTGTTCCTTCAGCCGTGGTTGTTTACAGGGGACCTGAAAATTGTGTCTGACGGAGTCCAGTTTTTTCCCCGATTTTGGAGGATTTTTGTTTAAACTGGGTGTTCAATTGTTTTCCCCTCGGCTTTTTACCTCGACCCAAAGGTCAAACTAAAAAAAACCAGACATTGGAGATTTTCAAAAATGTTTGTGTTGTGCGGGATGACTGGGTCTTTTTTTTTTTGGCTGAGTTTGTTTTTAAAATTGGGCAGCTTCATTTGATGTCTCGTTTTTCTGTTTTTGGGGTTTTTTCCCTCGATTTTCTTCGGCAGACGGAGGTTCTGTCTGCCAGGTGTTGACTCTTTTGTTGAGGTATGCAGCGTTTGGGAAGGTTTTTGGAGAGGTTGTCCCTTCTCAGGAAAGGGGCCCAGCGGTTTGCAACCCCGGATAGGACTGATGGTCCTGGTTTTAAAAAGGGGGGGGCTTGTTGGTTGTCTCAAAAAATTCCTATGGAGTACTCCCCAAAAATTTAACCTAGGTTCATTGGCCTTAAAGTCATGGAGATTTAATCCTGTTTCTTTTCGTTTGCTTCTTCCGGGTTTTTTTGACCCTTTTAAGGTTTCCCCCAAAAATCCTTGTTGAAAAGGTTTTTGAGCCGGGGTTTTGTGTGTGCCCTGACCCTTTTTTTGGTTTTAGGGCAATTGGGTATTGGTTGGAAAAATTGGTTCTCGTTTTTCTAGACGAAGACTCGGGGATTTGGTTAAATGGAGGGGTTTAGGGTCAGGAAAAAAATTTGGGGTTTTGTTTGGGGGTTAATCCATCTAGGGGGAATTATCCTGCGTATCATGAATCTTTCCTGACCGAATGGTGCTAAAAATGGGGTTCGGTGACCCCTCCAAGGGGGGGGGGGACTGTTGTGAAGGGGTTTTTAGATGGTTCTGAGCAGGGCTCCCTCTGGTGGTTCAAGCGGTATAGTGAGGATTGTAAGGACGGGATTAGGTTTTATGATTGGTTTATATAAGGGAGAATTTTCCCATCAGGGTTCCCGGGATCTTGTTCGGGTTAAAATCCTTTTTTTTTTCCCTTTTGTAGCCTGCTGTGTCGTGGTCTGCTTCCCTGCTATCAGATGGGACAATTTTTTTTTTTGTGTTTTTGCATTTTTTTGCATTTGGTCCTGCACTTCGGGGGGGGCCCCTTCTGGGCCCCCCCGGGGGTTTTTCCCCCTCTCAGTTTACCCCAGCCATGTGTTTTGTACTTTTGCTTTTTCCGTTTTTTAGTGGCTGGTTTTTGTTCACCAGAAACAATTTAGGTGGTAGGGTCGTGTGATTCAGGTTTTTGAAATTTGTGATTGGTTTTTTTTTTCAGGGTTTTTCTGGGATTTTTAGTAGTCCCTTCCCCTCCTTTTCTTTTTGTTAGTTTGGGCCCCCCCGTTTGCTATATATTTTCTTTCTGTTCAGTATTTTCCCTTGTTAACCCCCATTACTGTTTGGGGGTTTTTTTATCTTTGGGGTTTGCTCGGGGAGATAGCTTTTTATTTTTTCTTTAGGTGTAGTTTTTTTTCAGGGGGTGACGAGGGTCTGGACCAAGTAGGAAGCTCCCGGCTGCTTAGTTGTGGTGGTAGTCAGGGTATGCAACTCATAGATTCCAAAGGCTTGGGTTTTCCTTTTTTGCCTGCACTCCTCAGTACCGTAAAATTTCAGAGGGGGCCATCAGTCCTATGCGGTTGGGGAACCCCCGGGCCCCTTTCTTGAGGAGAGAAACCCTCACTACCTGGTAAAATCTGCTGCATTTGCTCCACAATGGTCAACCCCCCCCCCGGGCAGACAGAAGCCCCGCCTGTCCTGAAAAAATCGAGGTGAAACCCCGTTTTTAGAAAAATGGGCATCAAGGGGGGGAGCTAGCCTATTATTAAGAGGAAACTCAGCAAAAGGAAAAAGAGACCCAGTTTTGATCGCAGACACAAAAAAACTCAAATAAGTCTCCAAGGTTGGTTGTTCTCTCGGTTTTTTCATTGGTAGTGTTGAGCGATTGATACTGCAAATAAGGTTCGGCCGATATTAGTGTATCGGCCTTTGTTAAAACCCCATTTTTTGTCTACAAAAAACCGGAATGGGTTTTTCATGTCTTTTTTCAGTGCCCCTGGGGGGGTCTGTCCTGTCAGTGTCTTGGTCGGGTTCTGTCAGGATAGCGGCACTTACCTGGCAAGTTCTCCGGCGGTCACGGCCGGGGGGCTTAATGGCCCCATCTTTCCCCGGGGTTATGCATTTCTCGCGATAACTGCGTGATGTGGGTAATCCCGGCCGTAAGCAGTCAGTCCCTTGACGTCACCCCGGGGAAAAGGTAAAAAGCTGTGTGGTCGCGAGACAGGCTTGCCTTTTTGCGATGTGCGGTGGATCGTGTGGGTGTGTTATATGGACTGGTGGACAGGGGGGGTTTGTTGGTTTTTTTTTTTTTTTTTTTTTCAGGAGATCGATGGGGGCGCAAAAAATGAGAGTTAAAAAAAAGAAATGAAAACGGTTGTCTTTTTATTTCTTTAAAATTTTTTTTTTGGCGGTTTTTTTTTTTTTAAACATTTAAAACTTTGGGTTTTTTTAAAAAAGGATCGGTGTTTTTTTAAAACTCTCATTTTTAAACGGGTTATTGTACCGTGCAATAAAAAGGTGACATTAACCCCTTTTACCCCACTTGCCACCCCTACAGGGCAGTGGGAAAGGCGGGGTTTAAAAGTGACAATTGGCAATCTTTTTTTTGGCCAAATGTGGGGTTCTGAAAACCGGTTTTTTATCGGGTTTTTAGGGCCAAAAAACCATGGGCCTTGACAGTTTTTTAAAAACCCGGCCGCAGCAGTCTAAATTTTTCTTGGTGGTTAAAAAAAAAGGGGAAAAACCCCTAGCCTTTTTTTTTTTTTTGGGGGGGGTCCCCTTTTTTTTGTTAACCACCCCAAGTTTAGCGCTGTGGGGCCCGGGTATTTTTCGGTTAAAAAGGTCCGGTTTATTGGACCCTTACCAGCCTAAAAAAACGGCCCCCTCAGCGGTGGCTTTTTTTGGTGGTTAACAAAAAATAGGGGGCCCCCCCCCCAAAAATTTTTTTGGGGGTGCCTTTTTTTTTAAAATCACCCAAAAATGCAGCTGCTTTTGGCGGGTTTTTAGGGGGTGGCAAGGCCCCGGGATTTTGGGCCCCCTTTTAAAACAGCCTGAAAACCCGGCCCTTTCAGCGGTCTGTTACTGGTGGTTAAAAAAAATAGGGGGGCCCCCACCCCTTTTTTTTTTTTGGGGGGGAAAACCCCCTATTTTTTTTAAATTTTTTTCCCCCTTTTGATGTCACTTGGGTGTCCCTGGTGACCAAAGTAAAAAGGGGGAAAAAGCAATCAATTAAGCTTTCCTTTCCCCTTTTCCTGTCAGCCGGGAGAGGGCTCTTCTTTTGGGGGTTTTACGTGGGGTGCAGATTAGCTGCGGCCCCTGCGAAAATTTTTAAAACCCTTTTTTGAATTTTTACACCGGGGCCCCCTGACTGTGCTGGGTGGGAAGAATAATTTTGCTTTTTTTTTTTATTTTTATTAAAGGAAAGGTTTGAGCAGGTAAATAAATTGGTCAAAAATTTTTGTGATTTTTTTATAAACTTTTTTTTTTTTAAAAAGTGTGTGTGTTTTTTTTTTTTTTCCCTTAAAAAAGGGGTTTAAAAATTGATAGTTTTTAAATTTTACGTCTCAATTTTAATGGTTTAAAAAGTGACCTTTCAATTGCAAGGTCATTTTAACCCCTTATTAATCTTCCCCCCCCGGTTCAGGCAAGGGGAAAAGAGGGCAAAGTGCCAAAAAGGGCGAATTTTAAAATTTTTTTTGTTTTTTGGGGTTTTCTGGGGCGATGTTAGACCCCGGGGGGGCCAAAAAAAAATTTTGGTCCTTCTGGGCTTTTTTCGCCCCCTTCGTGGCTTTTTTGGGCGGGTTTTTCAAAAAAAGGGGGGGGGGCCCCCGCTTTTTTTTTTAAAAAAATTTTACCCCTTTCTTTTATATATATAATTTTATATAAGGGTAAATTTGAATTTTTTGACAAAAAATTTTATTTAAAATTTATATTTTTATTTTATACATTTAAATTTAGATAATAGCGCAAAATTAAATTGCGGCTTTTGTGAAAATGCGGCCCCGACATGAAATGACACTTGGTGTACATAGGGTTAAACCTTTGTCTTTTATTTTTCCTTTGCTTTGATTTGCACAAACAATTAATAAATCTAGGTGTGAAAATTTCACCCGTAGGGGAATTAAAGGGTAAATTCGTAGAAAAAAGTCCGTTTTTTTTTTAAAAGAATTTACCCTTTAAAATTAAAAACCCCCCCCCGGTGTGAAATTTTTGCCCAAAAGACTGTTGTATTTTTTTGGCAAAAAGATTGCAAAAATTTAAAAGACTTGGTTTAAACCCCCTTTTTTCCCAAATGTCATTTCATGTCGGGTGCTTTTTTCTTTTCACAGAAGCGGCTTTCCGGCAATTTAAAAAAAAAGAAATTTTATATGTAGAAGGTAAAAAAATATATTTTTTTTATATATTGTCACAATGCATGTTTTTTATATTTTATGTATTTATGTGTGTATATTTTTGTGTTTTTAAAAGGGAAAAAAAGGTTTTTTTTTTTTGTTGCGATTTTTTGTTCCCCTAGGTTCTTGGACTTCCGTATCGGAAACGGTATCGGGGATTTTTAGTGATATCGGCGTTTCCCTTTCGATAAATTTTTTTAGAAAATCGGCAGTTTTGCTCAACACTTTTTATGGTCTTTGGGTTTAAAAGCGAGAGAAAAAAAAACTGAAAAAACCCCAAATTTTTTTAAAAAAATTTTTCCCGAAAATCTGGAAACAAACTGGTCTCGTCGACCCAAAAAGTTCTTGGAATGCCCTGCAACCGAAACCCCGTGCTGAAATAAAAAGGCACCAATTCGGAGGAGGGGAAAAGGGGGCTTTGGAATGGCACAAAAGGGTTATCTTGGGGAAAAACCCATCACAGATTCCCCAAAAAAAGGGTTTTTTTTTGAGGGCAGGGAGGTCGGGGAAATTTAAAAACCATAGAAATAGGGGTCCATGGCCTCTTGGGTACAGGGAATGGCGAACAAACCATAGATCGAGAGCAAGGCCCTTTGGGCGAGGGAAATCCCCCCGGACCCCCCAAAGTCCCTGAGTTAAAAGGGGACAAAGTTTCACCCCAAGAGGACCGAAACCCCAAAATCTCTGGTACCAAAATCCCGGGAAAGACCCCGCCAAGTGGAACAATGAATCTCAGACATCACACTCTTCTTCCTGGTCTGGGAAAACAATTTTTCCCCAAAAAAACAGCATTCAGGTTTTATCCCCCCGACCCCCTCCCGAGAGTTTCAAATTGGGCGAGGGTGGCGGAAAAGGGAAAACACCCTTTTCCCAAAAAAAAGGGATCGGTAACTCAGGGAAACCGTTGAAAATCTCGGGGGCATCGCATTAACACTCTTTTGTGCCCGGGGGAAAAGAAAACCCCAAATTTTAAAGTGTGAAAAAAAAAGGCCCCCCTGGGGGGCCCGTCTAGGTTAAAATCGCTTGGCTGATTCGGGTTAAAAAAGGTTTTTTTGGCCCCCCAGGCCCCACCTGATATTTGGCTCCTTCCGGCCCCAAGTCTTCCCCCCTTCAAAGGCCCTTTTAGGGGCCCAAAAATCCCCCCTTTTCCCCCGTTTAAAATTTTTTTCGTTGGGGGAAAAAAATTTTTTTGGAGAAGAAGGACCAAAAGGGGTTT
>JARQOD010000559.1:0-141230 GCA_033576555.1 Oophaga sylvatica | reverse complement strand
ATTATGGGTATGTGGTGGGGGGGGGGGTTTTGGGTGGGTTGTGGGATTATCTCGGTTATGGGTGGGGGCCGGGTTTTATTGTGGTGATTTTGGGGGAGGGCAGGATTGTGTGGGGTGTTGGTGGGGGGGCCCGGGAAATTGTGTGTGCCAATGGGGGGGGGGAGCGGGTTGTGAGTTGGGGTAAATTGTGGGGGGGGGCATTTTGTGTGGGTATTGGGGGGGGGCGGATTTGTGTGGGATGTGGTGGGGGGGGGATTTGTGGGAAATGTGTGGGGGGGGATTGGCGGTATGGGGTGGGGGGGGAATTTTGGTGGTGAGTGGGGGGGCGGTTTTGGGGGGGAAGGGGTGGGGGGGCATTTTGGTGGGGAAATTTTGTGGGGCGGGATTATGTGTGGGATGGGTTTTGGGGGGGGATTTTCGGGTTGGGGGGGGGCGGGATTTTGGTGGAAAAGGGGTGGGGGGCGGATTTTGTGGGTATGGGGTGGGGGGATTGTTTTTGGAAAGGGGGGGGGGGGGGATTGGTGTGGTAATTGGTGGGGGCGGGTTTATGTGGGGTTTATGTGGTGGGGGGGGGATTGAGGGTGGTGGTGTGGTGGGGGCCGAATTGTGTGTGGTGATGTGGGGGGGGGGGGTGGGATTGTGTGTGATGATGGGTGGGGGGGCGGAAATGTGTGTTGTAATGGGGTTTGGGGGGCGCGTTATGTGTGTGATGTGGTGGGGGGCGGATTGAGTGTGGTGGTGTGGGGGGGGCTGGATTGTGTGGGGCATGTTGGTGGGGGGGGATTGTGTGTGGTAATGTGGTGGGGGCAGGATTATGTGTGGTAATGTGGTGGGGGGCGGGATTATGTGTGGTAATGTGGTGGGGGCGGGATAATGTGTGGTGATGTGATGGGGGCAGGATTGTGTGTGGTGATGTGGTGGGGGCAGGATTATGTGTGGTAATGTGGTGGGGGGGCGGGATTTTGTGTGGTAATGGGGTGGGGGCAGGATTATGTGTGGTAATGTGATGGGGGCAGGATTGTGTGTGGTGATGTGGTGGGGGGAAGGATTGTGTGTGGCAATGTGGTGGGGGAGCGGGATTGTGTGTGGTGATGTGCTGGGGGGCAGGATTATGTGTGGTGATAATGGTGTGGGTGGGATTATATGTGGTAATGTCGTGGTGGGAGGGATTATGAGCGGTAATGTGGTGGGGGGGCGGAATTGTGTGTGGTGATGTGGTGGAGGGCGTGATTATGTGTGGCAATGTGGTGGGGGCAGGATTGTGTGAAGAAATGTGGTGGGGGCGGAATTATGTGTGGTAATGTGTTAGGGGGCGGGATTATGTGTGGTGATGCGGTGGGGGGTGGGATTATGTGCGGTTATGTGGGGGGGGTCCAGGATTATGTGTGGTGATGTGGTGGAGGGCAGGATTGTGTGTGGTGATGTGGTGAGGGGGATTGTGTGTGGCAATGTGGTGGGGGGATTGTGTGTGGTAATGTGGTGGGGTGCGGGATTGTGTGTGGTGATGTGTTGGGGGCCGGATTGTGTGTGGTGATGTGTTTTTGGGGCGGAATTGTGTGTGGTGATGTGGGTGGGATTGTGTGTGTTAATGTGGGTGCGGATTATGTGTGGTAATGTGGTGGGGGGGCAGGATTGTATGTGGTGATGTGCTGGGGGGCCGGGATTATGTGTGGTGATATGGTGGGGGGGCGGGATTGTGTGTGGTGATATGGTGGGGGTGGGATTGTGTGTGGTGTGTGGTGTGTAATTGTGTGTGGTGATGTGTGGGGGGCATGATTGTGTGTGGTGATGTGGTGGGGGGTGGGATTGTGTATGGTGATGTGGTGGGTGGGCGGAATTGTGTGTGGTAATGTGGTGGGTGGGCGGGGTTATGTGTGGTAATGTGGTGGGGGGCGGGATTATTTGTAATGTGGTGGGGGGCAGGATTGTGTTTGGTGATGTGGTGGGGGTGGGATTATGTGTAGTAATGTGGTGTGGGGCGGATTATGTGTGGTAATGTGTTGGAGGGCAGGATTGTGTGTGTTGATGTGGTGGGGTGGAATTGTTTGTGGTAATATTGTTGGGGGGCAGGATTATGTTGTGATGATGTGGTGGGGGGCAGGATTATGCATGCTGATGTGGTGCGGGGGCGGGATTGTGTGTGACAATGTGGTGGGGGGGCGGGATTGTGTGTGGTAATGTGGTGGGGGGCGGTATTATGTGTGGTGATGTGGTGAGGGGCGTTATTATGTGTGGCAATGTGGTGGGGGTGCAGGATTGTGTGTGGTGGTATGGTGGGGGGTGGATTGTGTGTGGTGATGTGGTGTGGTGGGTGGAATTGTGTGTGGTGATGTGGTGGGGGGCATGATTGTGTGTGGTGATGTGGTGGGGGTGGGATTGTGTATGGTGATGTGGTGGGTGGGCGGAATTGTGTGTGGTAATGTGGTTGGGGGGCGGGATTGTGTGTGGTGATGTGGTGGGTGGGCGGGTTATGTGTGGTAATGTGGTGGGGCGGGATTATTTGTAATGTGGTGGGGGGCAGGATTGTGTTTGGTGATGTGGTGGGGGTTGGATTATGTGTAGTAATGTGGTGTGGGGCGGGATTATGTGTGGTAATGTGTTGGGGGGCAGGATTGTGTGTGGTGATGTGATGGGTGGGATTTTGTAGGGTGATGTGTGGGGAGGTGGGATTGTGTGTGGTGATGTGGTGGGGGCAGAATTGTGTGTGGTGATGTGGTGGGGGGCAGGATTGTGTGTGTTGATGTGGGGGGGGGCGGAATTGTTTGTGGTAATATTGTTGGGGGCGGGATTATGTGTGGTGATGTGGTGGGGGCAGGATTATGCATGGTGATGTGGTGCAGGGGCGGGATTGTGTGTGACAATGTGGTGGGGGGGCGGGATTGTGTGTGGTAATTTTGTTGGGGGCGGTATTATGTGTGGTGATGTGGTGGGGGGCGTGATTATGTGTGGCAATGTGGTGGGGGTGCAGGATTGTGTGTGGTAATGTTGTAGGGGGGTGGTATTATGTGTGGCAATGTGGTGGGGGACGGATTATGTGTGATGATGTGGTGGGGGGCAGGATTATGTGCGGTAATGTGGTGGGGGGTCAGGATTATGTGTGTGATGTGGTGGGGGGCAGGATTGTGTGTGGTGATGTGGTGGGGGGGCGGATTGTGTAGGGCAATGTGGTGGGGGCGGGATTGTGTGTGATATTGTAGTGGGGGACGGGATTGTGTGTGATGATGTGGTGTGGGGGCGGAAATGTGTGTGGTAATGTGGTGGGGGGTGATTATGTGTGATGATGTGGTGGGGGGGCCGGATTGTGTGTGGTCATGTGGTGGGGGCAGGATTGTGTGTGGCAATGTGGTGGATGGCGGGATTGTGTGTGGTAATGTGGTGGGGGCAGGATTATGTGTGGTAATGTGGTGGGGAGGCGGGATTATGTGTAGTAATGTGTGGGGGGGCGGGATTGAGGTGGTGGTGTGGTGGGGGCCGAATTGTGTGTGGTGAATGTGGTGGGGGGGTGGATTGTGTGTGATGATGTAGGTGTGGGGGCGGAAATGTGTGTGGTATGTGGTGGGGGCGCGATTATGTGTGGTGATGTGTGGGGGGGCAGTATGTGTGTGCAATGTGGTGGGGGGCGGGAATTGTGTATGTAATGTGGTGGGGGCAGGATTATGTGTGTAATTTTGGTGGGGAGGCGGGATTATGTGTAGTAATGTGGTGGGGGGGCGGATTGAGGTGTGGTGTGTGGTGGGGGCCGAATTGTGTGTGGTGATGTGGTGGGGGCCGGATTGTGTGTGGTGATGTGGTGGGGGGGCAGTAATGTGGTGGGGGCAATGTGGTGGGAGGGGCGGGATTGTGTGTGGTATGTGGTGGGGGCAGGATTATGTGTGGTAATGTGGTGGGGGGGCGGGATTATGTGTGGTAATGTGGTGGGGGCGGGATACATGTGTGGTGATGTGATGGGGGCAGGATTGTGTGTGGTGATGTGGTGGGGGCAGGATTTTGTGTGGAATGTGGTGGTTGGCGGATTATGTGTGGTAATGTGATGGTGGCAGGATTGTGTGTGGTGATGTGTGGGGGGGAAGGATTGTGTGTGGCAATGTGGTGGGGAACGGGATTGTGTGTGGTGATGTGCTGGGGGGCAGGATTATGTATGGTGATGTGGTGGGGGGCGGGATTATATGTGGTAATGTCGTGGTGGGAGGGATTATGAGCGGTAATGTGGTGGGGCAGCGGAATTATGTGTGGTGATGTGGTGGAGGGCGTGATTATGTGTGGCTATGTTGTGGGGGGTATAAATAATAAGGATCTACCAATCAAAATTGTGTGTAGAAAGCAAGGTAGAAGTACAGACTAAAATATAACTTTTAATAACTGCCTTTATAAAAAAAAAAAAAACGAATAATTCGTTCAAAAATTAGCAACAACCAATAAGTGTATCCTAACCACCAATAACTTGTGAACAAACAAAAATTATTAAAACTGTCAGTATAACAGACTTGACTTGTTAACACAATGGGATAAATAGAGGATAGAACTGTACAGAAACTATCCACAATATTCAATATATCAGATAGCTACATGTGCCTTTTTTACTTCATAAATTGCACATTTCAATATACAGAACAGTCTTACCATATGTTGATATCCACTGTATATTTGTATATGGGGAGGCTTCTTAAACATCGCCATACATTACCCCAAACCATGTGGACACATATGACCAAAAGGACTGACAGTCTCCCAAATGTGGTGGGGGGCAGGATTGTGTGTAGAAATGTGGTAGGGGCGGGATTATGTGTGGTAATGTGGTAGGGGGCGGGATTATGTGTGGTGATGCGGTGGGGGTGGGATTATGTGCGGTTATGTGGTGGGGGTCCGGGATTATGTGTGGTGATGTGGTGGGAGGGCAGGATTGTGTGTGGTGATGTGGTGGGGGGATTGTGTGTGGCAATGTGGTGGGGGGATTGTGTGTGGTAATGTGGTGGGGTGCGGGATTGTGTGTGGTGATGTGTTTTTGGGGGCGGAATTGTGTGTGGTGATGTGGTGAGATTGTGTGTGTTAATGTGGGGGGCGGGATTATGTGTGGTAATGTGGTGGGGGGGCAGGATTGTATGTGGTCATGTGCTGGGGGGCCGGGATTATGTGTGGTGATATGGTGGGGGGGCGGATTGTGTGTGGTGATATGGTGGGGGGTGGGATTGTGTGTGGTGATGTGGTGTGGTGGGTGGAATTGTGTGTGGTGATGTGGTGGGGGGGCATGATTGTGTGTGGTGATGTGGCGGGGGGTGGGATTGTGTATGGTGATGTGGTGGGTGGGCGGAATTGTGTGTGGTAATGTGGTGGGGGGCAGGATTGTGTGTGGTGATGTGGTGGGTGGGCGGGGTTATGTGTGGTAATGTGGTGGGGGTCGGGATTATTTGTAATGTGGTGGGGGGCAGGATTGTGTTTGGCGATGTGGTGGGGGGTGGGATTATGTGTAGTAATGTGGTGTGGGGCGGGATTATGTGTGGTAATGTGTTGGGGGTAGGATTGTGTGTGGTGATGTGATGGGGACGGGATTTTGTAGGGTGATGTGGTGGGGGCAGGATTGTGTGTGTTGATGTGGTGGGGGCAGAATTGTTTGTGGTAATATTGTTGGGGGGCGGGATTATGTGTGGTGATGTGGTGGGGGGCAGGATTATGCATGGTGATGTGGTGCGGGGGCGGGATTGTGTGTGACAATGTGGTGGTGGGGGCGGGATTGTGTGTGGTAATGTGGTGGGGGGCAGTATTATGTGTGGTGATGTGGTGGGGGGCGTGATTATGTGTGGCAATGTGGTGGGGGTGCAGGATTGTGTGTGGTAATGTGGTGGGGGGGCGGTATTATGTGTGGCAATGTGGTGGGGACGGGATTATGTGTGATGATGTGGTGGGGGGCAGGATTATGTGCGTAAGTGGGGTCAGGATTATTTGGTGATGTGGGGGGTCAGGATTATTGTGGTGATGTGGTGGGGGGGGATGTGTACAGGGGGGGGTGGGATGGGGGCAGGTATTATGTGTGGTTGTGGGGGGGCTGATATGTGGCAATGTGGGGGGCGGATTGGTGATGGGTGGGGGATTAGTGTGCATGTGGGGGAGGATATTGTGTGATGTGGGGGGCGGAATTGTGGTGATGTGTGGGGGTAATTGTGGTGGTGATGTGGGGGCGGATGTTGAATGTGTGGGGGATGTGTGGTGATGTGTGGGGCGGGATTGGGTGATGTATGTGTGGGGCGATTGTGTGTGATGTGGTGGGGGTGCGGATTGTGTGTGGTAATGTGGTGGGGGCGTGTTTATTATGTGTGGAATGTGGTGGGGACGGATTATGTGTGTGATGTGGGGGGGTAGGATTATGTGTGGTGATGTGGTGGGGGGCGGATGTGTGTGGTGATGTGTGGGGGCGGGATTGTGTAGGGCAATGTGGTGGGGGCGGGATTGTGTGTGGTAATGTAGTGGGGGACGGGATTGTGTGTGGTGATATGTTGGGGGCAGGATTGTGTGTAGTAATGTGGTGGGGGGGCGGGATTGTGTGTGGTAATGTGGTGGGGGGCGTGTTTATTGTGGTGATGTGGTGGGGCCAGGATTATGTGTGGTGATGTGGTGGGGGGCGGGATTGTGTGTGGTGATGTGGTGGGGGGGCGGGATTGTGTGTGGTAATGTAGTGGGGGGGCGGGATTGTGTGTGGTGATGTGTTGGGGGGCAGGATTGTGTGTGGCAATGTGGTGGGTGGGCGGGATTGTGTGTGTTAATGTGGTGTGGGCAGGATTATGTGTGGTGATGTGGTGGGGGGCCGGGATTATGTGTGGTGATGTGGTGGGGGGCAGGATTGTGTGTGGTGATGTGGTGGGGGGTGGAATTGTGGTGGGGCGGAGCTACTGTGCAGGGGCAGGATAAGCGAGTAATCACGATGCCTCTTATATATATAGATATACAGTTAGGTCCATAAATATTTGGACAGAGACAACATTTATCTAATTTTGGTTCTAGACATTACCACAATGAATTTGAAACAAAACAAATCAGATGCAGTTGAAGTTCAGACTTTCAGCTTTCATTTGAGAGTATCCACATTAAAATTGGATGAAGGGTTTAGGAGTTTCAGCTCCTTAACCCCTTCATGACCCAGCCTATTTTGACCTTAAAGACCTTGCCATTTTTTGCAATTCTGACCAGTGTCCCTTTATGAGGTAATAACTCAGGAACGCTTCAACGGATCCTAGCGATTCTGAGATTGTTTTTTCGTGACATATTGGGCTTCATGTTAGTGGTAAATTTAGGTCGATAATTTTTGCGTTTATTTGTGAAAAAAATGGAAATTTGGCGAAAATTCTGAAAATTTTGTAATTTTCAAATTTTAAATTTTTATTCTGTTAAACCAGAGAGTTATGTGGCACAAAATAGTTAATAAATAACATTTCCCACATGTCTACTTTACATCAGCACAATTTTGGGAACAACATTTTTTTTTGTTAGGAAGTTATAAGGGTTAAAAGTTGACCAGCGATTTCTCATTTTTACAGCAAAATTTACAAAACCATTTTTTTTAGGGACCAACTCACATTTGAAGTCACTTTGAGGGGTCTATATGGCAGAAAATACCCAAAAGTGACACCTTTATAAAAACTGCACCCCTCAAGCTACTCAAAACTACATTCAAGAAGATTATTAACCCTTCAGGTGCTTCACAGAAACTAAAGCAATGTGGAAGGAAAAAATGGACATTTTAATTTTTCCAACAAAAATTTTCTTTTTGCATAAATTTTTTCATTTTTACATGGGCATCAGGATAAAATGGATCCTAAAATTTGTTGGGCAATTTCTCCTGAGTACACAGATACCTCATATGTGGTCATAAACCACTGTATTGGCGCACGGCAGGGCTCAGAAGGGAAGGAGCGCCATTTGACTTTTTGAATGGAAAATATGCTGGAATATTTAGCGGTTGCCATGTCACATTTGGAGAGTCCCTGTGTGCCTAAACATTGGAGCTCCCCCACAAGTGACCCCATTTTGGAAACTAGACCCCCTAAGGAACTTATCTAGATGCATAGTGATCACTTTGAACCCCCAGGTGCTTCACAAATTGATCTGTAAAAAAAAGAAAGTACTTTTTTTTCACAAAAATTTTATTTTATCCTCAGTTTTTTTAATGTTCACATGGGCAACAGTATAAATTGGATCATAAAATTTGTTGGGCAATTTCTCCTGAGTACACAGATACCTCATATGTGGTCATAAACCACTGTTTGGGCACACGGCAGGGCTCAGAAGGGAAGGAGCGCCATTTGACTTTTTGAATGGAAAATATGCTGGAATATTTAGCCGTTACCATGTCGCATTTGGAGAGTCCCTGTGTGCCTAAACATTGGAGCTCCCCCACAAGTGACCCCATTTTGGAAACTAGACCCCCTAAGGAACTTATCTAGATGCATAGTGAGCACTTTGAACCCCCAGGTGCTTCACAAATTGATCCGTAAATAAAAGAAAGTACTTTTTTTTCACAAAAATTTTCTTTTAGCCTCAGTTATTTTCATTTTCACATAGGCAACAGTATAAATTGGATCCTAAAATTTGTTGGGCAATTTCTCCTGAGTACACAGATACCTCATATGTGGTCATAAACCACTGTTTGGGCGCACGGCAGGGCTCAGAAGGGAAGGAGCGCCATTTGACTTTTTGAATGGAAAATATGCTGGAATATTTAGCGGTTACCATGTCGCATTTGGAGAGTCCCTGTGTGCCTAAACATTGGAGCTCCCCCACAAGTGACCCCATTTTGGAAACTAGACCCCCTAAGGAACTTATCTAGATGCATAGTGAGCACTTTGAACCCCAGGTGCTTCACAAATTGATCCGTAAAAAAAGAAAGTACTTTTTTTTCACAAAAATTTTCTTTTAGCCTCAGTTTTTTTCATTTTCACATGGGCAACAGTATAAATTGGATCCTAAAATTTGTTGGGCAATTTCTCCTGAGTACACAGATACCTCATATGTGGTCATAAACCACTGTTTGGGCGCACGGCAGGCTCAGAAGGGAAGGAGCGTCATTTGACTTTTTGAATGGAAAATATGCTGGAATATTTAGCGGTTGCTATGTCGCATTTGGAGAGTCCCTGTGTGCCTAAACATTGGAGCTCCCCACAAGTGACCCCATTTTGGAAACTAGACCCCTAAGGAACTTATCTAGATGCATAGTGAGCACTTTGAACCCCCAGGTGCTTCACAAATTGATCCGTAAATAAAAGAAAGTACTTTTTTTTTCACAAAAATTTTCTTTAGCCTCAGTTATTTTCATTTTCACATAGGCAACAGTATAAATTGGATCCTAAAATTTGTTGGGCAATTTCTCCTGAGTACACAGATACCTCATATGTGGTCATAAACCACTGTTTGGGCGCACGGCAGGGCTCAGAAGGGAAGGAGCGCCATTTGACTTTTTGAATGGAAAATATGCTGGAATATTTAGCGGTTACCATGTCGCATTTGGAGAGTCCCTGTGTGCCTAAACATTGGAGCTCCCCCACAAGTGACCCCATTTTGGAAACTAGACCCCCTAAGGAACTTATCTAGATGCATAGTGAGCACTTTGAACCCCAGGTGCTTCACAAATTGATCCGTAAAAAAAGAAAGTACTTTTTTTTCACAAAAATTTTCTTTTAGCCTCAGTTTTTTTCATTTTCACATGGGCAACAGTATAAATTGGATCCTAAAATTTGTTCGGAAATTTCTCCTGAGTACACAGATACCTCATATGTGGTCATAAACCACTGTTTGGGCGCACGGCAGGGCTCAGAAGGGAAGGAGCGCCATTTGACTTTTGAATGGAAAATATGCTGGAATATTTAGCGGTTGCTATGTCGCATTTGGAGAGTCCCTGTGTGCCTAAACATTGGAGCTCCCCCACAAGTGACCCCATTTTGGAAACTAGACCCCCTAAGGAACTTATGTAGATGCATAGTGAGCACTTTGAACCCCCAGGTGCTTCACAAATTGATCCGTAAATAAAAGAAAGTACTTTTTTTTCACATAAATTTTCTTTTAGCCTCAGTTATTTTCATTTTCACATGGGCATCAGTATAAATTGGATCCTAAAATTTGTTGGGCAATTTCTCCTGAGTACACAGATACCTCATATGTGGTCATAAACCACTGTTTGGGCGCACGGCAGGGCTCAGAAGGGAAGGAGCGCCATTTGACTTTTTGAATGGAAAATATGCTGGAATATTTAGCGGTTGCTATGTCGCATTTGGAGAGTCCCTGTGTGCCTAAACATTGGAGCTCCCCCACAAGTGACCCCATTTTGGAAACTAGACCCCCTAAGGAACTTATCTAGATGCATAGTGAGCACTTTGAACCCCCAGGTGCTTCACAAATTGATCCGTAAATAAAAGAAAGTACTTTTTTTTCACAAAAATTTTCTTTTAGCCTCAGTTATTTTCATTTTCACATGGGCAACAGTATAAATTGGATCGTAAAATTTGTTGGGCAATTTCTCCTGAGTACACAGATACCTCATATGTGGTCATAAACCACTGTTTGGGCGCACGGCAGGGCTCAGAAGGGAAGGAGCGCCATTTGACTTTTTGAATGGAAAATTAGCTCCAAACGTTAGCGGACACCATGTCGTGTTTGGAGAGCCCCTGTGTGCATAAAGTTTAGAGCTCCCCCACAAATGACCCCATTTTGGAAACTAGACCCCCTAAGGAACTTATCTAGATGCAAAGTGAGCACTTTGAACCCCCAGGTGCTTCACAGAAGTTTATAACGCAGAGCCGTGAAAATAAAAAATCTTTTTTTTTTCTCAAAAAATGATATTTTAGCCCACTATTTTTTATTTTCACAATGGTTACAGGAGAAATTGGACCCCAAAAGTTGTTGTTCAGTTTGTCCTGAGTATGCTAGTACCCCATATGTGGGGGGGAACCATTGTTTGGGCACACGTCAGGGCTCGGAAGGGATATAGTGACGCTTTGAAATGCCGACTTGATGGAATGGTCTGCGGGCATCTTGTTACGTTTGCAGAGCCCCTGATGTGCCTAAACAGTAGAAACCCCCCACAAGTGACCCCATTTTGTAAACTAGACCCCCAAAGGAACTTATCCAGATGTGTGGTGAGCACCTTGAACCCCCAAGTGCTTCACAGAAGTTTATAATGCAGAGCCGTGAAAATAAAAAATCATTTTTATCCTCAAAAACTGATTTTTTTAACCCGCAAATTTTTATTTTCACAAGGGTAACAGGAGAAATTGGACCACAAAAGTTGTTGTACAGTTTGTCCTGAGTACACTGGTACCCCATATGTGGGGGGAACCACTGTTCGGGCACACGTTGGGGCTCGGAAGGGAAGTAGTAACGTTTTGAAATGCCGACTTTGATGGAATGGTCTGCGGGCGTCATGTTAGGTTTGCAGAGCCCCTGATGTGCCTAAACAGTAGAAACTACCCACAAGTGACCCCATTTTGGAAACTAGACCCCGCAAAGAACTTATCTAGATGTGTGGTGAGCACTTTGAACCCCAAGGGATACACAGCAGTTTATAACGCCCGGGCATGAAAATAAAAAAATCATATTTCTTCCATAATCAGGATCTTTTAGTCCCTTATTTTTTTATTTTCGCAAGGGTAACAGGAGAAATTAGACCCCAAAAGTTGTTGTCCAATTTGTCCTGAGTACGCTGATACCCCATAAGTGGGAGAAAACTACTGTATGGGCGCATGTCGGGGCTCGGAAGGGAAGTAGTGACGTTTTGAAATGCCCACTTGATGGAATGGTCTGCGGGCGTCATGTTACGTTTGCAGAGCCCCTGATGTGCCTAAACTGTAGAAACTCCCCACAAGTGACCCCATTTTGGAAACTAGACCCCGCAAATAACTTATCTAGATGTGTAGTGAGCACTTTGAACCTCCAAGGGCTACACAGAGGTTTATAACGCCCGGGCATGAAAATAAAAAAATCATATTTTTTCCACAAACATGATCTTTAGTCCCCAATTTTTTTATTTTCCCAATGTTAACAGGAGAAATTAGACCCCCAAAGTTGTTGTGCAATTTTTCCAGAGTACGCTGATACCCCATATGTGGGGTAAACCACTGTTTGGGCATACGTCGGGGCTTGGAATAAAGGGAGCACTGTTTGACTTTTTGAACGCAAAATTTGCAGGAATCAATGGTGGCGCCATGTCGCGTATGGAGACCCCCTGATGTGCCTAAATGGTGGAAACCCCTCAATTCTAACTCCAACCCCAACACACCCCTAACCCCTACACACCCCTAACCCTAATACAAACCCTAACCATAACCCTAACCCCAACACACCCCTAACCCTAATCCCAACTCTAACCATAAACCTAACCACTAGCCTAACCCTAATCCCAACCCTAACCCCAAAACACCCCTAACCCTAATCCCAACTCTAACCCTAATTCCAACCCTAACCCAAATTCCAACCCTAACCCAAATTCCAACCCTAACCCAAACTCTAACCCTAACCCTAAGGCTTGGTTCATATTGCGTTTTACCAGCCCGTTCAACACGTAGCGTTGACCGGCTGGTAATGGTATAGCATAACGCGATCGCGTTATGCTATACCCGCTAGCGCAGATGAATCATCAGATGATTCATCTGTGCTAGCGGTGATGGAGCCCAGATGCTGCAGCCCGTGTCCGAGGCTCTGTCACTGAATGACAGCACGTCGCGAATGCATGCCGCTTTACGGCATGCGTTGCGATGCGCACACAAATGGGGTGAATGGCAGCGTTAACGGACTGCGTTACACCGCGTTATACCGCAGTGAAACGCAGTCCATCTAACGGACTGCCATAATGCAATAAGAACCCAGCCTAACCCTGAGGCCCCGTGCACACGTTGCGGATTCACTTGCGGATTTTTCTAAAATCCGCAGGTAAAATGACCTGCCTTTTACCTGCGAATTTAGCGCAGATTTGCTGCGGTTTTTCCCTGCGGTTTTACAACTATAATGGAATAGGTGTAAAACCGCTGCGGAATCCGCACAAAGAATTGACATGCTGCGGATTTAAAACCGCAGCAAATCCGCGCTGAAAAATTCGCAGCATGTGCACAGGGTTTTTTTTTTTACCATTTATTTGCATTGTACTGTACATGGTTTCTGGATCTGCTGTGGATCCGCAGCGCCAAATCCGCTGCGGATCCGCAGCGAAATCAGATGCGGATCAGCAGCGAAATCCGCTGCGGATCAGCAGCGAAATCAGCTGCGGATCAGCAGCGAAGTCAGCTGCGGATCAGCAGCAAAATCAGCTGCGGATCAGCAGCGAAATCAGCTGCGGATCAGCAGCGAAATCAGATGCGGATCAGCAGCGAAATCCGCTGCGGATCAGCAGCGAAATCCGCTGCGGATCAGCAGCGAAATCCGCTGCGGATCAGCAGCGAAATCAGCTGCGGATCAGCAGCTAAATCCGCTGCGGATCAGCAGCGAAATCCGCTGCGGATCAGCAGCGAAATCCGCCGCGAATCAGCAGCGAAATCCGCTGAGGATACGCAGCGAAATCCTCTGCGGATCCGCAGCGAAATCCGCAACATGTGGACAGGGCCTAAAAGGAAAAAAAAAAATTCTTTATTTTTTTTTTGTCCCTACTTATGACAGGGGGGGTTAATTTACTTTTATTTTGATCACTGTGAGAGTTTATCACAGTGATCAAAATAAATTGTAATTTGGAAGGCGCACTGCGCATGCGCCGGCCGGCGGGCGCACTGCGCATGCGCCCGCCATTTTCCAAGATGGCGGCGCCCATGAAGAGTCCCTGGCGGCCGCCGGGACGGATCAAGAGGCCGCAGAAGACCGGAGGAGGTGAGTATATTGGCGGGGGGTGATCGGAGGGCGGGGGGGGGGAGCGGAGCACACCGGAGGGGAGAGGATCGGAGCGGCCAGCAGATGATAGTAACGGCGGTGACCGTTCGCCGCCATGAATCGGCGGCGGCGGCCGATCACCACCGTTACTCGGTGTGGGGAGGGTGGGAACACAGTGTCCAGCCATGGCCGATGCTATTGCTGCATCGGCCATGAATGGATTGTAATATTTCACCACTTTTCAGTGGTGAAATATTACTAATCGCTCTGATTGGCTGTTTCACTTTTAACAGCCAATCAGAGCGATCGTAACCACGTGGGGGTTAAGCCACCCCCACTGTGGTGATGCGCAAGGGGTCCTGTGCCTGCGGGTCGGATGACCTTTCAGTGATTTCGGTCCCCCGACCCGCAGGAACTTGATTTATAGCATGACGCCTACGTTGGCGTCATGGGTCGGGATGGCACAGGTTTTCATGACGCCAACGTAGGCGTCATGGGTCGGGAAGGGGTTAACATGTGCCACCCTGTTTTTAAAGGGACCAAAAGTAATTGGACAATTGACTCCAAGGCTATTTCATGGACAGGTGTGGGCAATCCCTTCATTATATCATTCTCAATTAAGCAGATAAAAGGGCTGGTGTTGATTTGAGGTGTGGTGTTTGCATTTGGAAGGTTTAGCTGTGAAGGAAACATGCGGTCAAAGGAGCTCTCCATGCAGGTGAAACAAGCTATCCTTAAGCTGCAAAAAACAGAAAAAACCCATCCGAGAAATTGCTACAACTTTAGGAGTGGCAAAATCTACAGTTTGGTACATTCTGAGAAAGAAAGAAAGCACTGGTGAACTCATCAATGCAAAAAGACCTGGGCGCCCACAGAAGACAACAGTGGTGGATGATCGCAGAATACTCTCCATGGTGAAGAGAAACCCCTTCACAACAGCCAACCAAGTGAACAACACTCTCCAGGAGGTAGGCATATCAATATCCAAATCTACCATAAAGAGAAGACTGCATGAAATTAAATACAGAGGGTTCACTGCACGGTGCAAGCCACTCATAAGAATCAAGAATAAAAAGGCTAGTCTGGACTTTGCTAAAAAACATCTAAAAAAGCCAGCACAGTTCTGGAAGAACATTCTTTGGACAGATGAAACCAAGATCAACCTCTACTAGAATGATGGAAAGAGAAAAGTATGGTGAAGGAGTGGTACAGCTCATGATCCAAAGCATACCACATCATCTGTAAAACATGGCGGAAGCAGTGTGATGGCTTGGGCATGCATGGCTGCCAGTGGCACTGGGTCACTAGTGTTTATTGATGATGTGACACAGGACAGAAACAGCCGAATGAATTCTGAGGTATTCAGAGCCATACTGTGTGCTCAGATCCAGCCAAATGCAGCCAAACTGATTTCGGGGTACATCGAGCACCCAGACTGAGACAGCTCATACTCCTGGAGACTGCTTCTTGTGCCGGGACTCCTTGTCCAGACTAAGCAAGCTCTCTGACTGTGTTCGCAGACACCTACTTCTGGTCTCCTAATTAACAGCTGAATGGTTTCAGGCCTGAGCTGCAAGTGTGTACTGAATGTAAGGTGTAGTGACCTTTCTCTACCACTAGGTTTACAAAGCCACACATTTCCCTTATACCATACAGCACAGTACCTAGGTGAAATGTACACCCCATTCATCACACATACCCTCACTGTCTCACATATCCCCCCCCTCTTCTCCAGACCGGAGGGCTGGTCATCCAGACGGAGGGCTGGTTAACAATCCAAAAGAGACAGTGAACTCTGGACCAGTCATGGCCCTCATCAGCTTCATCTTCAGTATTTTCATTTGTATCTTCACCTGAGCCATAGCCAACATCAGCTTTCTCTTCATCTGAAGCATCCGTACTACCCTGTACCCTCCCAGGCCTATGCTCTCTGCGGGCCTCGGGTATCCTGCACGGTTTCATCTTGACCTTAGGGCCGGGCTCAGTTTCGATATAGTGCCTGGCCAGAGAAGTACGACCCGGCACATCAGAACACTTCTGCTGACTCTTTCTCAGAAACTCACGTACCTCCTGTCCTTGGTGCACTGACCATGTGTCACCAACTAACACAGGAGGTATAGGGGGTTTTTCACTTTTCTCTAGTTCCCCTTGAACCTTCTTTAGCACATCTACTTTCTTAAATCTCAGTTGATTCATCAATTCTATTTCACAGAACTTAAGCTCCTCTGCCATGGTCTCTGACCATTTTAAACTACACTGTTCAAATGCTTGGCACTGTAGAAGGAGCTGATCGTTTTTCTTTGGCAGTACACATAATTCATCCTCTTCTTGTACTTCATTGACCTTCTCAAGAAGCGGCTCATGGCTTTCATCACGCACCTTCATCACAGTTTGGAGATTTTTCTGAGAAGTAATCAATTCATCTTGTACCTGTGCAACCACTTTTTCTTGATCTTGCAAGGTACCATATACACTTTCCCTTTCACCTCGTGCTCTCTGGAGCAACTGCTGGAACCGCTCATGTTCCTGGCGAAGAGATACCACATCCAGTTCACACTGCTGAAGCCGCTCGCGTAATGCAACATTATCAGTCTTTATTTCTTTGGTGGAGACCTCAGGGAGACGCATCTTCTCCTGTAGCTGTTGGACGTTCTTTACGTCTTCGGCCCCTTCTTCAGGCTCTTCTGGTAGAACATGCTCAGAAGCCCTACCGTCAGTCTTACATTCTACCTCTTCAGGCACATCATTATGATATCCAATATCTCCATTTATTTCAACTTTCAAGTTCTCCTTGATAGCTGCATCTGTATACTCAGAACCCGCCTGGCTCTTCTCTTCCACCACGCTCTGCATCCCATCCGGGCTCCCGTGTATCTGCAGCGGCAACGGACCGACACATCGCTTCTCCCATTCGTTGGGACGTGGCTCAGATGCAAACTCCATGAAAGTGCGCCTGAGCTCACCAATGCCAGCCCGAACTTTGCGAGTTGCCGCTACTGATCCGGACAGTACACCATCCACGCCACTGTCTCTGGCCGAAACATATTCCTGGGCAGAGTCAGCCCCCATATCTTCAGTCTTGTTCCTCACAGCTTCACTTGAGACCTCAGCTTCTGATGAGGCATCTGGCTTGGTGACCACCACTTCCATGGCTTTTTCCACCTCTGCAGCATTACCTTCAGAGTCCGGGGCATGATGCAGCTCCATACCATACATTGATAACTTCTCCTCTTCAACAGCATCCACTTGTGCTGTTTTCAGTTTCAGAGTCCTGCCTTTAAAGCTCAGCTCTCCTCCTTTCACCTTAGTCTTCGCCAGGGAACCGGCCAACTGTAAAACATCTTCAGATGCCATCTTCTGTCCGGCTGTAAGGTCAGCATCAGCTTTCTTCTCAGGACTCTCAACCTCCTCTGCTACCATGCCTTCCTCATTTGCACTGGTTGCTTTATGGTCATCAGATGATTCACTATCACTACCACTATCCCTGTCTGACCCCTTTTTCTCAGTCACATCTGGCTCACTGTCAGGGCTATACAATTCATTCTCATTCACATCCTGCTCACTTTCAGGGTTATACACTTCATTTTCATTTACATCCTGCTCACTGTCAGGGTTATACAATTCATTCTCATTCACATCTTGATCTGGAACCTTAGTTAACATGTCATCCACAACATTAACTTCACCATCTGGTCCCTCAAGTATGTGACTATGTGACAACCCCAGCACTATACTTCTATATAGCTCAGGTACTAGGAGCTGGCTCACGACCTCTCCCTGGACTTCAGTGTCCCTATACAACAGGTGAGTGTTTATGGCAACATGAGGAAACCTCTCCTCAGAGCCAGGCTCTTGGGAAACCTCATTTAGAACAATTATATTTTCCTGTGCCGTTTTAAGAGTGAGGTCTCGCCATTGTTCACTCTCAAAATTGTCACAGGACACAGGTAAGTCAGGGACACTCGGTTCCCGAGAACCACCATCCTCGTCTCCCACCATCACCTGCAAAGGAATTTCATCTCTATCACAGTCATCATCATTATCAATATCATTATCATGATTATGATCAGTATCATCATCACTATCATGATCATCATCATTATCATTATCAGCATCAGCATCATTATCATGGTCATCATCATTATCATCATCATCATCATCATTATCATCATCATCATCATCATTATCACATAAGTTTAACGGCCCACTAGCATTGTGTTCCGCCCCTCGGGACTGCGCACCCTCAGTAGGAGCTTCATCACACTGTCCATCAGAAACATTTTTCCCCCAGAGATCCTTAGACCGGGGAAAGTCATTACCCAATATGACGGGGTGCACCAGGTTTTCCACTACCCCCACTTCACATGAAACCTCCCCGCGTTTGGGGATCAAGTCCACGGCAGTCTCTGGGTAGACTTTGGTGTCTCCATGGACGCACACCACACTCAGGTGTTTATCAGGGATAAAGTCCCTATCAATCAGGCTGTCCCATACGGAAGTCACTGGACTCTCTGAGTCCAAGAGGGCCTGTGCTGGGCAGTCATTTACAACCACCAGGGACCCCTGTGGTCCAGTCTCTTCGGCTGAGGTGGACACACACACAGGCTCTGCGCAGGGAGAGAGGGATCCGCCAACATCACAACATATAGGCTCCCCCTCTATTGGACAGTTGGCTGCAATTTCACGACATCTCCAACACTGTCCATCACACTCTCCCACCCACACGACCCCAACAGCTGGAACGCTCTTACCGGGAGAGTTCGGCGTCCAGGAACTCCGAAGTGACGACCTCTCAGACGGCTGGTCACGGAGGCAGTCCTTGGTGGCGAAGGCCCTCTCCATCAGGCTGACCAGATGATTGGCGTCCTGGTGGTCTCCTTGTCCGACCTCTGGCTGTACCTCAGGAGGACGTGCTTGGGTGTAGCGGTCCACTATCACCTTTTCAACTCCATAATCAGGTTTGCTGACTGCAGACTCCCAACTGCATTTCCAGTCATGAACTCCCTGGCACGGGCTGTCACCGTAACACCCAGCCGGGTAAGAATCTCCGCTTTCAGCTTGGCATAGTCTTGGCTGTCCTGCTCGCTCAGGTCAGCATAGGCCCTTTGGGGTTCTCCAATCAGATAGGGTGCGACCATCATGGCCCATTCAGATAGGGGCAGATTCTCCTTCTCTGCCAGTCCCTCAAACCTAGTGAGATATACCTCCACATCATCACGAGGTGTCATCTTTTTCAGGGACCGTCTTACCGCCTTCTTTACAGCGGACAATGCAGGTGACTTTGCAACACCACTTTGGGACAATGCGCCGCAAGTCTTTTGTAGTGCTGCAACCTGCTCAAAAAACAACCGGTCATTCTCCTGCTGCTGCTGCAGGAATTGCTGCTGGGCCTGCTGCATGCGCTGCTGGTGCTGCAGGCGCTGCTGCTCCATGCTTCGCTGGCCTGGACCAGGTACTCAACGAGCTCCTCCATACTGCCGGACTTATCTGTCTCAACCACGGCAGTCTTATGTTGCACATTAACTTGCGCCATTTGTTCAAACAGCGCCTCCATGCTGTCATCCATGCTGTCAGACTTCTCTGTCTCAACAACGGCAGTCTTCACTCAAGACATATACACTCCAAAGTCTTTTCCACAGAAAATTCAGCTTTGCTGTGCAGACACTTTTTTTTTTTTTCTCTGCAAACTCTATTAGGGCTACTGTCTCTTTAAGACTGCTAGAACAGACGTTTCTCCTTTGCTGCTGCACACTCCACAGTCTTTTCCACAACAAGTTCAGCTTTGCTGTGCAGACACACTTTTTTTTTTTTTTTTCTTTTGCAAACTCTGTTAGGGCTACTGTCTCTTTAAGACTGCTCCAATCAGAAATTTTTGCTGACACACTTTTTTTTTTTTCTCTGCTGCTGCTTCAACAGACGTCACCTTTATTGCTGTCTCTCGCCACTGTGCTGCACACACATTCCAGCACCAATTGTATCAGCCACTGTGCTGCCCCAGCATTCTCCGCCAATTGTAAGCTTTTCAGGGGATTTAGCTCTGGATCGCCATCCTGGCAGACGGATGGCATTTAAACAGTTCACTCAGACAGCAGTTCTGGTGTAAACCGGCCGCAACCAGCTTTATTAAAGTCCACAGCAAACAATAGGTGATAAAACGAAATCATAAAAAGAAAGCCTAATGCCTCTCGGCTACTCACTACACACATGTAATGTCCCTTTCTATCAGGAACCAGGCTCTACCAGCCTGGGCCCAAAACAACACATATGATATATGTTACCAGCATGGAGTTTCACAGATACTCCTCTTTGTGTCTGAAGGCACATCCAACGTCCAGACTTGAGAGAGATCCCCTCCTATTCAGTAGTCACCACATGGATTCTCACAGAGACTACTCCTGTGTCCGGGGTACATCGAGCACCCAGACTGAGACAGCTCATACTCCTGGAGACTGCTTCTTGTGCCGGGACTCCTTGTCCAGACTAAGCGAGCTCTCTGACTGTGTTCGCAGACACCTACTTCTGGTCTCCTAATTAACAGCTGAATGGTTTCAGGCCTGAGCTGCAAGTGTGTACTGAATGTAAGGTGTAGTGACCTTTCTCTACCACTAGGTTTACAAAGCCACACATTTCCCTTATACCATACAGCACAGTACCTAGGTCAAATGTACACCCCATTCATCACACATACCCTCACTGTCTCACAGTATGTTTTGTGTTATATGTATGTTCTGTATGTTATGTGTTGTATGTTATATGTATGTTATACTGTATGTCTGTTATGTGTTATATGTATGTACTGTATGTTATGTGTTATATGTATGTTATGTGTTGTATATTATATGTATGTTACGTGTTGTATGTTATATGTATGCTATATGTATGTTATGTGTTATATGTATGTTCTGTTTGTTATGTGTTGTATGTTATATGTATGTTATATGTCTGTTATATGTTATATGTATGTACTGTATGTTATGTGTTATATGCATGTTATGTGTTGTATGTTATATGTATGTTATGTGTTGTATGTATGTACTGTATTGTATGTGTTATATGTATGTTACATGTTGTATGTTATATGTATGTTATGTGTTGTATGTTATATGTATGTTATGTGTTGTATGTTATATGTATGTTATGTGTTGTATGTTATATGTATGTTATGTGTTATATGTATGTTCTGTATGTTATGTGTTGTATGTTATATGTACAGTACAGACCAAAAGTTTGGACACACCTTCTCATTTAAAGATTTTTCTGTATTTTCATGACTATGAAAAGTGCACATTCACACTGAAGGCATCAAAACTGAATTAACACATGTGGAATTATATACTTAACAAAAAAGTGTGTAACAACTGAAATTATGTCTTATATTCTAGGTTCTTCAAAGTAGCCACCTTTTGCTTTGATGACTGCTTTGCACACTCTTGGCATTCTCTTGATAAGCTTCAAGAGGTAGTCACCGGAATGGTCTTCCAACAATCTTGAAGGAGTTCCCAGAGATGCTTAGCACTTGTTGGCTCTTTTACCTTCACTCTGCGGTCCAGCTCACCCTAAACTATCTTGATTGGGTTCAGGTCTGGAGACTGTGGAGGCCAGGTCATCTGGCGTAGCACCCCATCACTCTCTTTCTTGGTCAAATAGCCCTTACGCAGCCTGGAGGTGTGTTTGGGGTCATTGTCCAGTTGAAAAATAAATCATGGTCCAACTAAATGCAAACCGGATGGAATAGCATGCCGCTGCAAGATGCTGTGGGTGCTATGCTGGTTCAGTATGCCTTCAATTTTGAATAAATCCCCAACAGTGTCACCAGCAAAGCACCCCCACGCCATCACACCTCCTCCTCCATGCTTCATGGTGGGAACCAGGCATGTAGAGTCCATTAGTTCACCTTTTCTGTGTCGCACAAAGACACGATGGTTGGAACCAAAGATCTCAAATTTGAACTCATCAGACCAAAGCACAGATTTCCACTGGTCTAATGTCCATTCCTTGTGTTCTTTAGTCCATTAACACAGGTGTAGGTGTTGATGAGGACATGGCTGGAGACCAATCTTCATGATTAAGTAAGAATGACACCACTGGACACTTCTGCTTGTTGCCTGTCCTTAGCAGTGGTTTCCAAGCAGCTATTTTACAATTAAGGCCTGCTGCACAAAGTCTCCTCTTAACAGTTGTTGTAGAGATGAGTCTGCTGCTAGAACTCTGTGTGGCATTGACCTGGTCTCTAATCTGAGCTGCTGTAAACCTGCGATTTCTGAGGCTGGTGACTCAGATAAAATTATCCTCAGAAGCAGAGGTGACTCTTGGTCTTCCTTTCCTGGGGCGGTCCTCATGTGAGCCAGTTTCTTTGTAGCACTTGATGGTTTTTGCAACTGCACTTGGGGACACTTTCACAGTTTTCCCAATTTTTTGGACTGACTGACCTTCATTTCTTAAAGTAATGATGGCCACTCGTTTTTCTTTACTTAGCTGCTTTTTTCTTGCCATAATACAAATTCTAACAGTCTTTTCAGTAGGACTGTCAGCTGTGTATCCACCAGACTTCTGCACAACACAACTGATGGTCCCAACCCCATTTATAAGGCCAGAAATCCCACTTATTAAACCTGACAGGGCACACCCGTGAAGTGAAAACCATTTCCGGTGACTACCTCTTGAAGCCCATCAAGAGAATGCCAAGAGTGTGCAAAGGAGTCATCAAAGCAAAAGGTGGCTACTTTGAAGAACCTAGAATATAAGACATAATTTCAGTTGTTACACAATTTTTTGTTAAGTATATAATTCCACATGTGTTAATTCATAGTTTTGATGCCTTCAGTGTGAATTTACAATTTTCATAGTCATGAAAATACAGAATAATCTTTAAATGAGAAGGTGTGTCCAAACTTTTGGTCTGTACTATATGTTGTGTGTTATATGTATGTTATATGTATGTTATGTGTTATATGTATGTACTGTATGTTATGTATTTTATGTATGTTATATGTATGTTATGTGTTATATGTATGTACTGCATGTTATGTGTTATATGTATGTTAAATGTATGTTCTGTGTTTTATGTAGTTTATGTGTTATATGTTGTATGTTCTGTATGTTGTGTATGTAATGTATGGGTTTTTTTTACATTCAACACTTTAGTCGTATGATGGGACTACTGTCCCATCATTGGCTAATGTGTCACTCACTGATAGTGTAGCAGGCATAGCCGGATGGGACTTGTATTCCCATTGGAAGATGCCTGCATACATACACACACACACACACACACACACACACAACAGACAGCCTCGCACACACACACAGCCTCGCACACACACAAACAAAGTCGGGCGGCATCGCTCAGCCAATGGCGGGGGATTTGAATCCCACGCCACTCAAAGCCACGCCGGCACCGCTCTTTGGCTGAGCTGCCCGCTGGCTCTGAAAATGGGCACTGTAGGTGTGTTTACTGTCCTCCACTCCTGCCGATTTTGCTTCCCCATTGACTTGCATTGTCTTTCGTGTTTCGGCCAAACCACCGACTTTTCCCGATAGTCAGCCGATTTCACTCGACTCGACTTTTGCGAAAGTCAGGTTTCATGAAACCCGACCTGACCCGAATAAAGGGAAAGTCGCTCATCTCTAGTGATGACCATATGATAGTTCAGTTTTTATTTTTTAATAAATTTGCGAAAATTTTAAATATCTGTTTTTTTCAGTCAAGATGAGGTGCAGAGTTTACATTAATGAGAAAAAAAATGACCTTTTTTAATTTTCCAAATGGCTGCAATGAAACAAAGAGTAAAAAATTTAAAGATGTCTGAATGCTTTCAGTATCCACTGTAGAACTTGAACACGGACTTGGATATGTAAACGTAAATGAGTTTTTGTAGTGATTCAACACCACCTCTTGCATTTGAAATATACTTCATAAGTAAAACAGTTGGGGGGGTCTCTGGTGTAGGGTGTATGTAAAAATATTTAAATGTGTTCCCATACAAATAAATAAATGAGTACTCTGATCATGATCTGTACTCTCAAACCTGGAACTTGTTCTATCTCCTCTGCCCAAACATGAAGAGTCTCCTTTGGTTACTCAGTGTTATATCAACTCAGTGTTATATCAACTCTGCAATGTAAGCCTAAACCCCTGTGAATACAACTAAAAATGTATTAACCATTGCATTTTTTAGATAAAATATGATCTAATTTCTATATATTTTAGGTGTTCTTTCACAGATCTTACTAGTGCAGTCTGGTCCTGGGATTGTGAGGCCATCAGAGAATCTGGACATGACCTGTAAAGTGACCGGTGCCTCCCTCACTGACAGCACTAACATGTATGTATCACCTCAAGGAATCGGTGGATACTTTGATGGAGCGCCTGCTGGAGGTCGCTCAGTCCAGGAGAGGGGGATGGCTAAAAGGCCAGCTTTCTTCTCTCTTGGGCGCTGCCGGACCCGGGATACAGAAGCCACTGGCAGGAGTACCAGGCCCCCAGAATGGCTCTCACCGGAGCTGGCATCGCGCGGCCCGCGCAGGCTCCGGAGCCCCTCCGGGGACCCTGCGGAGGCTGGGGGGCAGTGGTGCGGCTCCCTCCCGTTGTCCCACCTCCAGCAGGAATCCTCCTAGCCGGCAGGCACAGAAAGGCGGTGCAGCCCTGGATCGAGGGTCGCAAAGGAAGTGCAGGCCACACAGGAAGTGGGGCCTGCTCACGTAGTACAGGCGGCACCACGGTCCAACGGCGCTGCCGGGAGTGACGCAGGCTCCCGGAGTGAGCCGGGAGAGGCGACGGCTGCAGAGTGGAGGCCAGGGGCACTGGCCGGAGCAGATAGGTGGCCACAGGGGCTGAGTGCGCGGCAGGCGCCCTGGATGCGGTCGCCACCGGAGGACCTGCAAGACGGAGCAATTGGAGGAGGAGTTTGGCAGGCAGGCTGCAGCAGTGGAACGCTCTGCTGCCTGGCCCTGACAGCCGGAGAACACGCAGGAGAGCGGTGGGCAGTGTGGATGCACTGTCTGATTGGGCACGAGGACGGGCATCACAACGGGCCTTGTGAGTATGGGTCTATGTCATGTTTGCCTCCCGCAGGGGCTGGGTCAGGTGTATTCGGAGGGAGTCGGGCGTTAGGGTTAGTGGACCAGGGTATGGGTGGTTCAAGCCGTATGGTAGTGCCAGATATTAGAGAGGTAACATAGTTATTAAGGTTGAACGAAGACTATAAGTC
Organism: Oophaga sylvatica; assembly: GCA_033576555.1. Lineage (NCBI taxonomy): Eukaryota > Metazoa > Chordata > Amphibia > Anura > Dendrobatidae > Oophaga > Oophaga sylvatica. Next base: position 116,190 of record JARQOD010000559.1, on the reverse strand, counting down.
CATCTAGTTCAAACCATATCCTATCCTAACCTGCCCTAACATGTTGATCCAGAGGAAGGCAAAAAAAAACCCAAGTGGCAAACAGTAAGCTTCACATTGGGGAAAAAAAATTCCTTCCCGACTACACATACGGCAATCAGACTAACTCCCTGGATCAACGCAGTATCTAGGAAACTAGTGAATATAGCCTGTAATATTATACTTTTCAAGAAAGGCATCCAGTCCCTTCATAAATTTTAGTAAGGAATCACTCATTACAATATTAGACGGCAGAGAGTTCCATAGTCTCACTGCTCTTACAGTAAAGAATCTGCGTCTGTGATTATGGCTAAACCTTCTTTCCTCCAGACGTAGAGGATGCCCCCTTGTCCCCGTCACAGGTCTAAGAGTAAAAAGATCATTAGAAAGGTCTTTGTACTGTCCCCTCATATATTTATACATTGTAATAAGATCACCCCTAAGCCTTCGTTTTTCCAAACTAAATAACCCCAAGTGTAATAACCTGTCCTGGTATTGCAGACCCCCCAGTTCTCTAATAACCTTGGTCACTCTTCTCTGCACCCGCTCCAGTTCAGTTATGTCTTTCTTATACACCAGAGACCAGAACTGCACACAGTATTCTAAGTGTGGTCGCACCAGTGACTTGTATAGAGGTAAAATTATGTTCTCCTCATGAGCATCTATGCCTCTTTTAATGCATCCCATTATTTTATTTGCCTTGGCAGCAGCTGCCTGACATTGGCCACTAAATGTGAGTTTGTCGTCCACCCATACACCCAGGTCTTTTTCAGTGACAGTTTTGCCCAGTGTTTTACAATTAAGCACATAATTATACATCTTGTTTATTCTACCCAAGTGCATGACCTTACATTTATCCCCATTAAAGCTCATTTGCATTTATCAGCCCAAGCTTCTAGTTTACATAAATCCTCCTGTAATATAAAATTGTCCTCCTCTGTATTTATTACCCTGCAGAGTTTAGTGTCATCTGCAAATATTGAAATACTACGCTGTATGCCCCTACAAGGTCATTAATAAATATGTTAAAGAGAAGCGGCCCCAATACTGACCCCTGTGGTACCCCACTGCTAACCGTGACCCTGTCCGAGTGTGCTCCATTAATAACCACCCTTTGTTTTCTATCCATGAGCCAGTTCTTAACCCACTTACACATATTTTCCCCTATCCCCATTGTTCTCATTTTATGCATCAACCTTTTGTGTGGCACTGTATCAAAAGCTTTTGAGAAGTCCATGAACACCACGTCCACTGCATTCCCTTGGTCCAGTCCTGAACTTACCCCTTCATAAAAGCTTATCAGATTAGTCTGACAAGAACGGTCCCTCGTAAACCCATGCTGATACTGTGTCATGAGGTTATTCAGCCTCAGATACTCCAATATAGTATCCCTTAAAAAACCCTCCAGGATTTTACCCACAGTAAATGTTAAGCTCACTGGCCTATAATTTCCAGGTTCAGTTTTTGCCTCCTTTTTGAATATTGGCACCACATTTGCTATACGCCAGTCCTGTGGTACAGACCCCGTTATTATGGAATCTTTAAAGATTAAAAATAATGGTCTATCTATGACTGTACTTAATTCCTGCAGTACTCGTGGGTGTATCCCATCCGGGCACGGGGATTTGTCAACTTTAGTGATTTTTAGACGCCGCCGTACTTCCTGCTGGGTTAAGCAGGTGACATTTAATGGAGAAATTCTTTTATCACTGATCATGTTATCTGTCATGGGATTTTCTTGTGTAAATACAGTTGAAAAAAAGTCATTTAGCATACTGGCTTTTTCCTCATCCTCATCCACCATTTCACCCAGACTATTTTTAAGGGGACCAACACTATCATTTTTTAGTTTCTTGCTATTTATGTAGTTAAAGAATATTTTGGGATTATTTTTACTTTTTCTGGCAATGAGTCTCTCTGCCTCAATCTTTGCTGTCTTGATTTGCTTTTTACAGAATTTATTCAGTCTTCTGTATTTATTTAATGCCTCATCACTACCTACTTGCTTTAATTCCCTAAATGCTTTCTTTTTGTCCCTTATTGCGCCCCTTACAGCTCTATTTAGCCATAGTGGTTTCCTCCTAATTCTAGCATGTTTATTCCCATAGGGTATATACTGTGCACAGGTCCTATTCAGGATGCTAATAAACGTCTCCCATTTTCTTTGTGTATTTTTATGTCTCAGGATGTCGTCCCAGTTTATTGCACCAAGATCATCTCTCATCCGTTGGAAATTTGCCTTCCTGAAGTTTAGTGTCCTTGTAACTCCTCGACTACACATCTTATTAAAGGATACATAAAAGCTTATTATTTTGTGATCACTATCACCCAAGTGACTCCCAACCCTTATATTTGATATGCGGTCTGGCCTGTTGGTTAATATTAGGTCTAGCAGTGCCCCCCTCTTGTTGGGTCCTGAACTAGTTGTGAAAGGTAATTGTCTCTCATAGTTGCCAAAAACTTATTACCTTTGCTGGAACTGCAGGTTTCTGTTCCCCAATGTATTTCAATGTAGTTGAAGTCCCCCATAATAATGACTTCTCCTTGAGTTGCTGCTTCATCTATTTGCTTTACGTGGATATTCTCTGTTGCTTCCATTATTTTAGGAGACTTATAACAAACCCCTAATCTCCACCCACAGAGACTCTACATCTTCATTAGATTCACAGATCTCACGCAGGATGGGTTTTAAGGATGATTTTACATAGAAACACACACCCCCACCTCGCTTATTTTTACGGTCATTTCTAAACAGACTATAGCCCTGTAAATTAACCGCCCAGTCGTGGCTCTCATCCAGCCAAGTCTCAGATATCCCCACCATGTCATAATTATGTTCCAACAAAATTAATTCTAATTCCGCCATTTTGTTGGTGAGGCTTCTAGCATTAGTATACATGCACTTTATGTATCTCTCTGAACCTCTATTCTTTCTTAAATTATTAACTGTTCTAACCCACCCCCCATGCCACCCCCATCCCCAATTTCATTATTTGTGCCCAGGTCTCTATCTGCACTGCCTTCCCCTCCTATAAAATGAATACTCTCCCCCCTAGTCCCTAGTTTAAAGACTCCTCCAACCTTCTAGCCATTTTCTCCCCCAGCACAGCTGCACCCTGCCCATTGAGGTGCAGCCCGTCCCTAGCATAGAACCTGTAGCCAACTGAGAAGTCGGCCCAGTTGTGCAATCTCGTGTTCATTGTTTGAAACGTTCAGTAATTTTTTAGAATGGGTTGTTAGGGATGTTGCTGGTGTTCCATCCATCATTCATTATTCGGATGATTTCCTGTTTATTGGCCCGCCAGAGTCTAATTTATGTGGAAATATGTTGGCCGCAATGGAGTGAGTGTCGGACCATTGTGGTGCACCTTTGGCAAAAGAAAAGACGGAGGGTCCTTGCACAGTTTTGAGCTTTTTGGGAATTTTAATTGATACGGAGAGAATGGAGTGTCGGTTAACAGAGGACAAATTGGGGTTGCTTAAGCAGGAAGTCCAGCGCATTGGGAGATTAAAAAAGGTGACGTTGAAGGAATTGCAGTCATTTCTGGGACGATTGAATTTTGCATGCAGGATTATGCCCATGGGCCGCATATTTTGCCGCAGGTTGTCTGGCGCGAAGGCCGGGGTGCGGGCTGCACATCATTATGCTTGTTTGAATAAGGATCATAAGGAGGATTTAGTGGTTTGGAAGCGTTTTTTGTTTTGTATAACGGCCATTCGTTGATATAACACCAGGTAGTGAATAATGTTGATTGTGAGATCTACACTGACGCCGCAGGCAGTGTGGGTTATGGGGCCTATTGTGGAGGTCAATGGAGAGTAAGGTGTTGGCCGAAGTGGTGGCATAGAAAAGGTTTCACGTGAAATCTTGCGTTGTTGGAATTGTTCCCTATTGTTGTGGCAGTCTTGATTTGGGGTGAACGGTTTGCGAACCGCAGAGTCAGATTTCATTGTGACAATATGAGTGTCCGGGTGATTAAGTTGGTCAGAGAACTTGTTTTGTGGTGTCTGGAAATACAGTAAATGCTTGGTTCTCAGCGGTGCATGTGCCAGGTGTGGAAAACTCTATTGCAGATGCTTTGTCTCATTTGCAGTGGGAGCGCTTCAGGGAACTGGCCCAGACGCAGAGGTCTCAGGAGAGGAATGCCCTTCGTACTTGTGGCAGATGATTTCGGACGAGCAAGAAGGTTGATTCAAGCTTTGGTCAAGAGCCAAACCTGGGCATCGTATGAAGCATCGTGGGAGATATGGCAAAGTTGGGTATTGCGGTGGGGTGAGTTGGGGTCAGAGGAGGACAAGGTATTAGCAATGTTGTTTTTAGTTGGCAGGGCGGCAGGTCTGGGATGGTCGGTTAGTAAATTCTTTGCCGGTTTGGCTTTCGGTTTTAAGTTGGAGGGCTCGGTTGATGCGACAAAGAGTTTCCTGGTAAAGCAGGCATTGAAGGGTTTTTGGAGGGGCAGCCGGACTTTTGATAAGCGTAGACCCATGTCATTTCCTGTGCTCGAATGGTTAGGGGGAGTCCTGGGGAAGATTTGTTGTTCGGCTTTTGAGACGACGTTGTTTAAGCTTGCTTTTTCTTTAGCGTTTTTGGGGCTATGCGGATAGGCGAATTAGTGTCTTTCAGTAAGGTCAGGGCGGGAGGTCTGTTGGCGGAGGATGTGGAGTTCTGGGCGGGGGGCATTCTTTTCTGGATTCGGCGTTCAAAAACGGATCAGGTGGGTAGAGGTAGGCATGTGGTTCTGGGTAGTGTTGAAGGGTCGTTGATGTGCCCAAAAAGGTGTTTGGAAGCGTATTGTAGTTATGGGTCAGGCCGGGTAGGCCCTTTGTTGTGTCATGAGGGCGGGACATTTTTGTCTCGCTTCCAGTTCATTGCACTTTTTAACAAGGCTTTGGCAGAGTTGGGTCTTCCACTGGATAGATATGGGTCGCACTCTTTCAGGATTGGGGCTGCTTCGGAAGCTTACAGTCGTGGTTTGTGTGCCGAGGTGATTAAACGCATTGGCCGGTGGACATCGGGCCGCTACTTAACATATGTTCGTAGTTAAGAGTGTCAGTGAAATGTAAAGGGGGTGATTAACAGTTTCTGTTGTTATGTATTGTAGGTCGGGACCCGTATTTGGCCTGGATTTTTGGACACTCGTTTGTGTATTGGGGGGTGCTGGGGCTGACGTGAGGCCGGATGGTAGGCAAGTTGGCTTTAGCAGGGATCAAGTTGTCATTAGGTGGTTAGGATTTCGAGGTATGGTGCGGAGCAGGTTTTTCTCATATTTTTCCCGGGCCTCTCGGTTGGATAGAACTCCCAATATTTTTGTGGTACATTTGGGGGAAACGATTTAGGCTCCAAACCAGTGAGGGAGTTGATCAGATACATTTGCTTTGATTTCCTCAGGTTTTGGACGTCGTTTCCAGGAGTGTTGACCGTGTGGTCTGACATTGTTCCTCGGAAAAAATGGAGGTCGGCCCGATAGTTAAAAGGGATTAATAGGGCTCGGGTGAAGCTGAATAGGGCTGTTGGGGGTTTTGCTTCCAGGAACGGAGGTGTCAGCGTAAGACTTTTCGAATTGGAATCGGGGCTGGGTAATTTATGGAGGGATGATGGGGTGCATTTAAACGAGATTGGTATTGATTTGTGGGTGCTGGCCATACAGGAGGAACTTGAGAGAGCATTGGTGATGTTGGGGCACTCACGAGCCTGAGGTGGTCAGGGCTGTTTGTGGTTGGTGGGGGTGGGGTTCTTGGAGTTGATTCAGCGGGGAAGGAATTATAATTAAAATTCCAGACAGTTTAAATGTTGTTGGTTGATCTGGCATTTGGCTACGGGCTCTGGACGGGGTTTTACCCTGGGAGCTGGTTGGTGGTTAGTTTTCCCGGAATGGGATTTATGGTGCCCTCGAGCTGGTGGTGTACGGCTGAGGGTAAAGCGGTGGTTGAAGTTCTTTTATTTGCCAAATAATTAAGCCAGATTTTTTACAGGAGCTCCAAGAACCCTCCCCTCATGTTTGCATATTTATTAATGCATAGTAATAATAATATTTATTGTTTAAAATGTTATGTTTTGTATGTTAATAAAATGGCCGCTGTGGCCAAAATTATCCAAAGAACTTAATGTGTAGTGTTTTTATTTTGAAGGGGGTGGTGTTTTTCCCTTTGCGAGCTGGTGAGTTGGTGAGTTAGCAGGTAAGAAGGAGACATAGTGGCCATAAGCGGTCAAGTACATCACATGATAAAATGATTGGTGCATTCAAAAATACAACTCATTTTGCAAAAAATGAATCACTCACCTGGCTATGTGGATGGAACAGTAAAAAAGTTATATCTTTTGGGAGAAGGGGAGGAAAAATTGAAAGCACAAAAATGGAAAACTGCCAAAATGTCCCCAAACCTCCCATGCAACCATGAGCTAACCAACCATACTATCCATCTCTGGCTCGTACTTATAAAAGCAACAGTAAAAATTAAGGCTCACAAAAAAAGTGGAGCTGGGAAACCTTTAAAGGGAGACAGCCATTAAAAACTAAATATGTCCACCCAATTAAATATTATCACTACAGGACTAGTAAACTAACTGACTGTATTTCACAATTCAAAGAGGGGAATACCTAATGCCCTTATGTATTGTATGCAATGTTTTACCTGCAGCGTCATTTTTTACATCCTTTCATTCCTTTTTTTTGTTTTGGAGCAGGGTGTTATTACTTTTATATAAAAAAATAACTGAGTCACTTACAATCGGAAGTCGCCTGAAGAATGGTAAGATCATGTCTTTGAACCGCTCCATGTCTTTGGAAACTTGAAGTGGTAAAAAGAAATTAAAAAGACTGAATACATGCACAGCAAGTAGTTTATAAATTGCAGTGCATATGTTCACTGCTTGTTGCATGTCTTTAGCGATTTTTCAGAAGGTTACAGCTCATACCTAACAGAAAAGTAGTCATACCCATATACCCTGATTAGCTGCACAATAAAGATAAATTCTTCAGCTTTTACTAATTCCTGTAACAGTAAAGAAAATCCAAAGGAAAAAAAACTGAAGACCCATTCTGATCTCCTTGTCTTTTATTAAATATTTCATCTTCATCCAGACCCTCTTCTGTCCCTACACTAGTGTGTTATGGCTCATTCAGAAGTCAGTTTTTCACATGTGAGTTCTATCATCTGTTTTCTTAGATCTAACTCATACCTATTATAATCTATGAGTAGTGTTGAGCGATACGATACTGCAAATATCGGGTATCGGCCGATATTAGCTGTATCGGGCTTTCGATTCCGAATACCGATATTTTCGTCATATCGAATACCGGAATCGGATTTGTCACTGTCATTGTGAGTGTCCGTCGGTCGGGTCTGTCAGGAGTCAGCGGCACTTACCTGGCAGAAGATCTCCGGCGGTCACGTCCTGGACTGCTTGATGGCCGCCATTATCTTCTCCCTGGCGGTCACATGCAGTTTTTCGCGATAACTGCAGTGACTGCAGGGTAATCCCGGCCGTAAACCAGTCCGATGACGTCACCGCCGGGGAAGCAGGTAATCAGCTGTGCTGCGCCGGGATGACAGGCTCTACCTGTCATTCTGATGTAGCAGAGCTGGATCGTCGTGGGACACTCGTTACTATGGACTGCGTCGGTCAGGTGGTATACTTTTTTTTTTTTTTTTCATTTTTTTTACAGGAGATCGATGGAGTCGCAGGATGAGACTGTAATAAAAGTAATGAAAACTGTGTTTTTTTTTTTTTATTAAATTAAAAAACTTTATGAACATTCACCCTTCCGGGTACATCAACAATTTAACTATTTACATACAGGGACCCTGTCCGGGTTATTTATAATTCTTTGGCAGGGGTGTTCCAGGTACCACCTGGTACTCTTCTGATGCTTGCCAAACATCCGAGACACCAAGGACCACCAGGACCTGATGACGTCGTGTGGCCTGTACAGTCAAGTCGTGACCCGCTATCTGGGTCTGTGTGGCCACCTCTTTCATCTCCCTCCGGGTCTGGAACCCTATGTCCCGGACTGAACGAACCCCAGGGGGCCTAACAGGCGCCGGGTACGGGCCAGCTATACTTATCATGTCCATAGCTGGGGCTGCTGAGGAGACCACTGAGGGAGGCTGGGGAGATTTACGGCGTGGGGTGGGCACTTTTGCAGAGGCCTGGATGTGGGAGGCTGAAGGCTCCGAGGGTCTCACAGGTTCCTGACACTCTGGGGAGTAGGGGTCGCACCTGGTAACATTTAGGGCGTACCATCCATTGTAACCCCAGTGTCGGGTGTAAGTCACCAAGTCTCCTGGCAACAGGTCCCTCCCCGGGTGTCCTTCTGGGAGGTGAGCCTCCACGTCCCGCCGGTTCACAAAAACTTCTAAATAAAGTCCAGGCTCCTGGATGAAGCCCCAACCACCTTTCAATTTAAAGCTCCGTACTGCACCCTTACGCCGCGGCTCCCACAGGGTTCCTTTATCTTTTCTCATCCGGTCCTTATCTGCCCGGTCCTTCTCCAGGTTACGTTGCCGAAGCTTTTGGGTTTCTCGCTGCTCCCTTTGTCGCTCTGCTTCCCGCTCCCAACGTCTCCACTCTTCCTCCTGACGCCGGTTGTAATTCTCCTCCACCAGATGCTCCATGTCTCCACCATCAAACTGCAGCTTACAGTGTCCGGTTTGCGGCAGCTCTCCTGGCGCCCCCCAGTCCTGGCGGCGCTCACCTGCGGAGGAAGCAGCCGGCTCTGGAACAGATGACAGTCGGGGCTCCGGTACAGACAGGTAGACCTCTGGTGCCTGCGCGGCCTCCTCCATGAGGACGGGTGTCGCTTCTTCTGTCTCAGCGACGGGGGCAGACAGCGGGATCTGGGGTGCAGCCGGTGCAGAGTTTTTTGCAGGAACGGGTGCCTCCACTGCGACAACGTCAACCGGATCACATTGTAAGGGCTGGGATGCCCGCACGGACTCCTCTACTAGAACGGGTGCCTCACCTTCCGGTACAGACACTTCAGGTAAGAGGGATTGGCGCCGCTCCAAGTTTAGTTTTAGGGCACGCCAGCTGGCTTCCATCCTGGCGACCTCCTCCCGGTGCCGGGCCAGGCCTCTTAGGGTATCCTCCGCTTCTTGCAGCGTAGGAAGGTTTCCAGGCCGGGTGCCCAACGGTGGTTCCGTGGCGATCGGGTCGCTTCCGTGGGGGGAGAGCTCTGACTGCTCCATCCCTTCACACTTCTGCTCGTGTCCATTAGCCATCTCTGCCAAGTCACATGTGTCATTAGCATCTGGAGAGGGCCCCTCTTTTGTAGGGAGGCGGGACCTTCGTGTTAGTTTCTGCACACTGAGGAGGATGAGGAGGCGGAACTGAAGAGCTGTGGTGCACGATCTTACATTGCAGTACCATTTACAGTGGTCGGCCATCGTTTTCCGCGCCACTGAGTGAGTGTACACCCACGAAGAGCACGCCCTTCTTCTTCACCAGTGCCTCGTTGTGACGCAGATATGGCTGAAAAATGGCAAATACATTCTCTGATGATTTTAGCAATTCTCAAGCACAAAACCAGTTCAATTCAGGCACACAGGACTCACTTATAGCGAGCTACAGAATCCTGTTCGTGACGCCCAAGTTGAGTCGCACAGAGCCAGAGGTTTTGGGGGTACTCGGCACCGAGCCCGTCGACTTCTATGGGGTATGTCACGGCTTTACCCGGCAATTGAATCAGAGTCTATTTTACTATGTAGAAGTGTATAAACTATAAATATATGTATATATATATGTCACAATGACATGTATATATATATATATATATATATATATATATATATATATGTATTCTATGTGTGTATATTTTGTGTTTACAACGAAAGAAAGGGTTTTTTTTGTTGTGATATTTTGTTCCCATAGACTTACATGGGACTTCCGGTATCAGAATCGGATATCGACGATATTTAGTGATATCGGCGATACCATTCCGATACGATATTTTTAGATATCGAACAGTATCGCTCAACACTATCTATGAGTCCATGTATTTTTGAGGAGCGAATCTCACCAATGCAAGTCTATAGGCCTGTGAAAAAAACAGACAGCACTTGGATACCAAACTCTTTGATAGAAGTTGGAAAACTTTTTTGCATATGAGAAATATGGTAGCAACTGAAATGGTAAAAACTAATACACTGACCAAACAATGGTGAAAATTGGATCCAAAATACTAATGAAACTGACGTGTGAATTATGCCAAATTCAGAATATCGACCAATTTAAGTGTCTTCTCATCAATTAATATTGGGTTGACACATAAAAGATGTAGAATTATGGTAGAATTACCATTTTTATATGCCCAATTCCGTCTGCCCTGGATAGCAGTAATGAACACTAAATTTTAACCCTATGGCTGGGGTCACACTGGCGACAAAATCGGACGACTGCAATGCGATGAAAAATCGCATTGCAGTCGGACCTATGTTAATCTATGGAGCAGCTCCCAGTATCAGATTTTTTGTGGTCCGTTTTAAACGTCCGAGTGCAATCGCAGCATGCTGCGATTGTCACCGATTGTGGGTCGACTATCGCCAATGCAAGTCTATGGGAGCGATGAAAAATCTGATTACAAACGGACCGCACTGTGTGACTTGCGATTAAATCGCATCAGTGTCCTTTAAAAAAGCCGGCAATTCATCCCTGCCTATACTGTAAAAGCACACTGACAGCTTTAATAAAGAATCAAATCAATACATATCCACACATAGAATCCACATATATATATATATATGTCATTGTGACATATATATATATATATATATATATATTTATAGTTCTTACACTTCTACATACTGTACTAGCCGCTAATTCAATTGCCGGCTTTAGTGAAATCCCAGAAGCCGACATGAAATGATACATTGTTTTGACACAGTTAACCATGTCATTTCAAGTATTTTGATATATGTTTTTAACTTACAATTACATAAGTATATTTGTGCAAAATTTCAGACATGTAGGGGTTAATTAAAGGTGTAAATTCGTTGTAAAAAAATGGTTTTTTTTACAACGAATTTACACCTTTAATTAACCCCTACATGTCTGAAATTTTGCACAAATATACTTATGTAATTGTAAGTTAAAAACATATATCAAAATACTTGAAATGACATGGTTAACTGTGTCAAAACAATGTATCATTTCATGTCGGCTTCTGGGATTTCACTAAAGCCGGCAATTGAATTAGCGGCTAGTACAGTATGTAGAAGTGTAAGAACTATAAATATATATATATATATATATATATATTATATAGTCACAATGACATATATATATATATATATATATATATATATATATATCTGTGTTCTATGTGTATATATCTATTCTTTCTTTTGTGATTTAAATAATATTATTTTGGATCCATTATATGTCAGTTTTGCAAGCCTGCGATAAATTCTCACAAGTCGGATGTAAATCGGATGTTACAACTATGGTCAGATGCGACTAAATCGCATTTTTCCTGGAAAATCGCATGCCAGACGGACGACTGTTCATGACATTTTGCTGCGATAATCGTCCCACTAAAACGGTCAGATTTTTTAGACGTTGTGTGTGACCCCAGCCTATCTCTTATCCTACGGACCAGTGTTAAGATATTCAGAGTCAAAAACCTCCAAACATCTGGAAAACAAAATAATTTGATTAAGATCTAACATTTTAAATTCTCCCATTAAGAGCCCTAACACCTAAATACAGTGCTCCTTTTAATTCTTATTAAACTTCTGCTGAATTGTTTATTATTGTAATAGAAGCAAATCTTACTCTGGTGCCTGTAATTTATATCCTCCTACATTCAGCACCAGAACCCAGGATGAAGTCTATGCAAATATGTATGACCCCAGCATATAAAGGGTTAGATCATTCTCCTCTTTATCTCAGTTATCTGTCCCACTGTAAATTGATCAGTGACAACAATGTATCTTCTATTATTTATGGTGTTTTCCCCATTAGGTAAGATGCAGATTGTGTCTGTATTGTATATAATAGTAATTATAAAATTATAAGCTGCTATAAGTCACCTTTTTCTTACCATGTTCTCTTTTCTTCAGGTGTCCTCAGTCAAACATTACAGGTGTCCGGTCCAGGACTTGTAAAACCTTCACAGCAACTGAAATTAACCTGTACAGTCTCTGGGTTTGAGTTAACCAGTTATGCATACATGGATCAGACAAGCCCCTGGGAAAGGTCTGGAATGGATTGGAGTGTATGGACTGATGGTGGGTACTGCTTATACTGATTCACTGAAGAGCAGAACCACAATCACAAAGGACAACGCCAAGAAGCAGGCCTATCTCCAGATGAGTAACATGGAGGCTGCAGACACTGGAGAATATTACTGTGCAAGACACATAAATATAAAGTAATGAGGAGATCATACAAAATCCTGCTGTGTCTCTCTGGTTATAGGAAACCACAAGAGGAAGAAGAGGAAGAGAGGTACTGATCTGTGAAAGGGAAACATTATAAGGACATTATCTGTTTTAAATAGATTATCCATAACTGTATCCTCCAACACAAAATAAGAGCAGTTTTACTTGAGAGTTTACCTCTTCTTTTTCTGGCAAAAAAAATTAAAAAGTTTTTGCAGGCAAAAATGGTTACAATAGAAATTACAGCTTAGCCAGAAAAAATACAAATCTACACCCAGCTCAACTGGCATAAAGATAAAAACATGAGGGGTAGCGTGTACCAATTTATTTATATATTTTTAAAGTAGTAAAACATTAAAAAGCTATTGGCAATGCAATTATACTAATCCCTTAAAATGAAGAGAACATGTCATTTTTACTGCAATATTAATACAGTGAAAAAAAAAGTTACTAATGGAATTGCTGTGTTTGGTTGGGGTTCCATTAGCGTATGGCATCCAATGATTCTCTCATGCGAGAGCATCGGATGCGATATGCTAAAGACATTCGGCTCCAGCTCTGCTTCGAGCGGGAGCAGACTGTCAGGGACACCGCACTGCACTTGCTCACTGAGCCAGTGCGTGTGTCCTGAGTGAACAAACTGTGCCCAAGGATACCTGTATAGCAGAGCCGCAGCAGGGAAGACGTGTGTTTCTGAGGAACAGGACCTTCCGCAGCATGTGACTGCCAAGGGGCGGAGCCAGCCACACGTCTCCAAGAGGCAGCAGAAGCAGATAGAGAATGCTTCAGGCTGGAGGACCTGCAATCACCTGACTGCCTAGGGGCGTGGCTTAAGCTCCAGAGAGCTATGAGGTAAAGGAAAACTCCTAGAAGGGTAACTACGAAATAAAGTTACCAAGGGGCATAGACAGAATGGATGGTCAGGATAGCCAGGTCATACACATAGAGGGCGACGAAGTACAAAAGGAGCAGGCAGAGAATAACCAGAACACAGCCAAGGGATCATACACAGACGGAGCAACGCAGTACAAAAGGGACAGGCAAAACTCGTAACAGGGACACAGCCAAATCAGAACCAAACAGACAAAACGTAGCACAGGCACAAAGCACTGGCACAAGCACAAGGTCAGACACACTCAGCCAAAGGTCAGAGTATAAATGACAAAGACTGGCTTCACAGTGAGGCTATAAAAAGCCTCCCAGGACCCAGAAAGACGCAAACCAAGTTAACCCCGTGACTACCTGATCCAAGAACCCAGTAAACAATGACACAGACTGTCAGTGGCCTGTATTCCGATCCTCTCACATGAGAGAATCAGAGCACAGCTGCGGAGGAGATAGAGAAACTAATTTCTCCTTCTCCTCTGCTTCCGGCGTTGGCGGGAATCGCACTGTACTTGGGAGATATCTGAGTGCAGTGCGATGTTTCACACGCACCTATAGACTTATTTGGGTGCGTGCAATCCGAATTCAGCATGCAGCGATTAATTTTCCTGTCCAATCGTGACCCAATTTGAGTAGGAAAAAAACCCAATTGAGAACAGAACAATAGGATTACACTGGCATGAATGCAATGCGATTTTAATCGTATTACGTCCGTCCGATTTAATCGCAAGTGGGAAAGAGTCCTTTTTCTATTCCCCACCTCAAGGAATCTTTTCCCTCTTTTTAAAAACATGATATGGCAAATTAAATTACAGCATAAAAAATACAATTCATAACGGAATAAACGAGACCCCAAATGGCTATATTTACTGATAAATAAAAATGTTTTCTTCCCCATTCATATAGTATTTGGACAGCAATGAGAGGTTCAGCCAAAATATGAATTTGCATGCTTACTCCAGACTCCATGATTTCACCTTTTTTGTGTCGTCCTCCACCACCATATCAACAGGGTGATCACACTACCCTCGATTTAGACTTTTTAAGAGTGTTTATAATGCCCTCATTAACAATTTTTAGATTAAAAAAAGGTAATTACGGCACTCCGGTGGATTATTTCTTTTTTTCCTTGGTGGATTTGTGCTTTGTTACATTATCCCATCCAGACATCTGATTTACATGTGTTTTTTTACTGTATGTACATAATTATATATATATTTTTTATATATACAGTACAGACCAAAAGTTTGGACACACCTCCTCATTCAAAGATTCTTCTGTATTTTCATGACTATGAAAATTGTAGAATCACACTGAATGCATCAAAACTATGAATTAACACATGTGGAATTATACATTACACTTTACAAAAAAGTGTGAAACAACTGAAAATATGTCTTATATTCTAGGTTCTTCAAAGTAGCCACCTTTTGCTTTGATTACTGCTTTGCACGCAGAAAAGGGGAACGGATGAACTCTACATGCCTGGTTCCCACCGTGAAGCATGGAGGAGGTGGTGTGATGGTGTGGGGGTGCTTTGCTGGTGATACTGTTGGGGATTTATTCAAATTTGAAGCGGTGAGCGGTCCAGCTCACCCCAAACCATCTCGATTGGGTTCAGGTCTGGTGACTGTGGAGGCCAGGTCATCTGGCGTACCACCACAACACTCTCCTTCTTGGTCAAATAACCCTTACACAGCCTGGAGGTGTGTTTGGGGTCATTGTCCTGTTGACAAATAAATGATGGTCAATAGAGTTGAGGATACTTTCCGATATCCTAAAGTATCGGAATCGGAATGGTATCGCCGATATCACTAAAATATCGGCGATACCCGATACCGATACCGGAAGTCCCATGTAAGTCTATGGGAACAAAATATCGCAACTAAAAAAACCCCATTCTTTCCTTGTAAACACTAAATATACACACATAGAATACATATATATATATATACATGTCATTGTGACATATATATATATACATATATGTATAGTTTATACACTTCTACATAGTAAAATATCCTCTGATTCAATTGCCGGGTAAAGCCGGCTTCAGTGAAAAGACAGAAGCACCCGACATGAAATGACACTTGGTGTACATAGGGTTAACCATGTCTTTTCATGTCGTTTGCTATCTGATTTGCACAAACAATTAAATCAGTCTATGTGTGCAAAATTTCACACCTGTAGGGGTTAATTAAAGGTGTAAATTCGTTGTAAAAAAAACGGACTTTTTTGCTACGAATTTACACCTTTAATTAACCCCTACAGGTGTGAAATTTTGCACACATAGTCTGATTTAATTGTTTGTTCAAATTAGATAGCAAAGGACATGAAAAGACATGGTTAACCCTATGTACACCAAGTGTCATTTCATGTCGGGTTCTGCATTTTCACAAAAGCCGGCAATTGAATTAGCGGCTATTATACTATGTAGAAGTGTATGAACTACAAATATAAATATATATATATATGTGTCACAAATTCAATGACATGTATATATATATATGAGGTGTAAAATTGCTGAAAAAAAATGCGTGGGCTCCCGCCCTATTTTCGCAACCAGACAGAGAAAGCCAGTGAGTGGGGGCAGATAATAATAGCCCAGAGAGGGACCATTATTTTTGCCCCCCCCCGGCTACTAACATCTGCCCCCAGACACCCCAGGAAAGACAAATCTATAATTAGATTCGCCCTTTCTGGCACTTTGCCCGTCTATTCCCATTGCCCTGTAGCGGTGGCGAATGGGTTAATATGGGGTTAAAGCCACCTTGCTATTGAAAGGTGACCTTAAGCCAGGTTAATAATTGAGAGCTGTCAATTAGACAACTATCAATTATTAATCCTATTGCATGAAATAAAAATAAAACACACACACTTTAATTAAAAATAATTTTAATGAAATAAAGACACATGTTTTTGACCATATTTTATTTTACTGCAAAAACCATTTCCTGTAATAAAAATAAAATAAAAAAGTAAAATTATTCTTACCTATCCCATGCACAGTCAGGTCCCACGGTGTAATCCTTCAGAAAGGGTTAATGTTTACTGCAGGGACCGCAGCTAATGCTGCAGCCTCACAGTAAACCCCAAATGAATGAGTTCCTCTCCTGCCTGACAGGAGAGTAAAGGCTGGGTGTCACATAACGATACACCAGCGATCCCGACAACGATATGCACTTGTCAGGATCGCTGGTGTATCGCTACATGATCGCTGCTGAGCTGCCAAACAGGCAGCTCAGGCAGCGATCTGGGACAGCGACACTGCGGGTAACATCGCTTAAGGGCCCGTCTCACATAGCGATATCGCTACCGAGATCGCTGCTGAGTCACAAGTTTTGTGACGCAGCAGCGAGCTCACCAGCGATATTGCTGTGTGTGACATTCAGCGACGATCAGCGCCCCTGCCGGGTATCGCTGATCGTCGCAGAAATGTCAGGACCTTTTTTTGATCGCTGGTTTCCCTCTGACAGGCACGCATCGCTGCGTGTGACAGGCGGGAGACCAGCGATCCGCTGGTAACCAAGGTACACAGCGGGTTTCCAGGCACCGCGCAGCGCTTGGAAACCCGCTGTGTACCTTGGATACCAGCTCCCTGCATCAGGGCGCTGGTATCCAAGGTACACAGCGGGTTTCTAGGCACAGCCCCGCGCCTGGAAACCCGCTGTGTACCTTGGTTACCAGCGGATCGCTGGTCTCCCGCCTGTCACACGCAGCGATGCGTGCCTGTCAGCGGGAAACCAGCGATCAAAAAAAGGTCCTGACATTTCAGCGACGATCAGCGATACCCGGCAGGGGGGCTGATCGTCGCTGAATGTCACACACAGCGATATCGCTGGTGAGCTCGCTGCTGCGTCACAAAACTAGTGACTCAGCAGCGATCTCGGTAGCGATATCGCTATGTGAGACAGGCCCTTAAGTGGAAAGCTTAATTGATTGCTTTCCACTTTCACTTCAGGTCAGCCAGGGACACAATCAGTGACGTCAGAGGGAACTGATTAACAAAAATAGGGGTTCCCTTCGAAAAAAAAATGGCGTGGGGTCCCCCTATTTTTGTTAACCAGCCAGATGAAGCAGACCGCTGAGGCCTGGATTTTCAGGCTGTTAAGGAGCCAAGATCCATGGACCTTGCCAGCCTGATAATACTAGGCCACAGCAGTCTGCATATCTTGGCTGATTAACAAAAATAGGGGATCCCCTCGAAAAAAATTGGCGTGGGGTCCCCCCTATTTTTGTTAACCAGCCAGATGAAGCAGACCGCTGAGGCCTGGATTTTCAGGCTGTTAAGGAGCCAAGATCCATGGACCTTGCCAGCCTGATAATACCAGGCCACAGCAGTCTGCATATCTTGGCTGATTAACAAAAATAGGGGATCCCCTCGAAAAAAATTGGCGTGGGGTCCCCCCTATTTTTGTTAACCAGCCAGATGAAGCAGACCGCTGAGGCCTGGATTTTCAGGCTGTTAAGGAGCCAAGATCCATGGACCTTGCCAGCCTGATAATACCAGGCCACAGCAGTCTGCATATCTTGGCTGATTAACAAAAATAGGGGATCCCCTCGAAAAAAATTGGCATGGGGTCCCCCCTATTTTTGTTAACCAGCCAGATGAAGCAGACCGCTGAGGCCTGGTTTTTCAGGCTGGTAAGGATCCAATATCCATGGACCTTGCAAGCCTGATAATACCAGGCCACAGCAGTCTGCTTAGCTTGGCTGGTTAACAAAAATAGGGAATCCCCTCGAAAAAAAAACGGCGTGGGGATCCCCCCTATTTTTGTTAACCAGCCAAGTAAAATGCAGACTGCTGCGGCCTGGTATTAAAAGAATGTCAAGGCCCATGGATTTTGGCCCTCAACAGCCTGATAATACCAGGCTACAGCAGCCCCACATTTGGCGCATCAAAAGATGTGCCAATTGTGGCACTTTACCCGGCTCTTCCCACTTGCCCTGTAGCGGTGGCAAGCGGGGTAATAAGGGGTTAATGTCACCGTTGATTGCACGGTGACAATAAGCCCGGTTAATAATGGAGAGGTGTCAATAAGACACCAA
Source organism: Oophaga sylvatica (assembly GCA_033576555.1). NCBI lineage: Eukaryota > Metazoa > Chordata > Amphibia > Anura > Dendrobatidae > Oophaga > Oophaga sylvatica. The sequence goes on along the minus strand of JARQOD010000559.1, from coordinate 97,857 downwards.
TCCATTATTAATCCCAAAGTTATTAAATGCATAAAAAAAAGACAAAGCAAGAAAAAAGTATTTTAATGAAATAAAAGAGACAACACAGTTTTCATTAATTTTATTGTACTCTCATTCCTGCGACGCCATCGATCTCCTGTAAAAAAAGAAAAAAAACAAACCAACAGTATACCACCTGTCCGACGCAGTCCATAACGACAGTCCCACGACGGTCCAACTCTGCTACATCGCAATGACAGGCAGAGCCTGTCATCGCGACGCAGCACAGCTGATTACCTGCTTCCCCGGCGGTGACGTCATCGGACTGACTGCTTTACGGCCGGGATTACCCAGCAGTCACTGCAGTTATCGCGAGAAACTGCATGTGACCACCGGGGAAAGAAGATTGCGGCCATCAAGCAGTCCAGGACGTGACCGCCGGAGATCTTCTGACAGGTAAGTGCCGCTGACTCCTGACAGACCCGACCGACGGACACTGACAGTGACAGTGACAATCCCGATTCCGGTATCCGATAAGACGAAAATATCGGAACTCGGAATCGGAATTCCGATACAGCCAATATCGGCCGATACCCGATATTTGCAGTATCGGAATGCTCAACCCTAATGGTCAAATTAACCCCTTACTGTCCAATGACGTGCACAGTCCTTCATGGCAAGGTGCCAGTTCCGGCACCAGGACGGACTGTGCACGTCATGCTTTTGATCTACCACTGCGTGTAAACAAGCAGTGGTAGATCAGTGCCGACAGCTGTCACAGACAGCTGACAGGCACGGCAAGCGGTGCGAGGACCTTTGCCGTCGGTCCCTGCACCCACAGCGCTGTGATTGGTCAGTCAATCTGACTGACCAAACACAGCAGCGATCGCGCAGGAGAAGCTGAAATTTCAGCTTCTCCAGCGCGATCAGTGCAGGAGCCGGTGCTGCAGTGGCCAGGCTTCCTGCACTGACAGCCAGGAGCAGATCCCCTCCGCCCCTGGCTGTTAACCCCTGACTGCTGCGATCCAGCGCGATCGCAGAGCTCAGGGGGGGAGGCAGAGGGTCGGGAGCTCCCTCTGCCTCAGATCGGCGCCCTGCAATGTATTTGCAGGGCCCGATCTCTGCCTTGATGACCCGGGGGTTGTCATGACAACCTCCGGGTCATCTAGCTTTGGGAAGCTGCTGTGATCATGGTCACAGCAGCTTTCCCCATAGGTACAATGCTGGAGCATTGCAATGCATTGTAACTGCAATAAAAAGTAAAAAAAAGCAAAAGTCCCATAAAGGGACAAGTTAAAAAAAATCATTTTTTAAAAAAAATTGTAAAAAAAATATTAAAAAATAATTTAAAAAAAATCCCCTAAAAAATACACATTTTTATGTAATAAAAAAAATAAAAAACAAAAAAATACACATGTTAGGTATCACCACGTCCGTAAAAATCCCATCTATAAAAGCGTATCCCTAATTAACCCCTTCAGTGAAAGCCGTAAAAAAAAACACAAAAAAGTAGTAAATTATACTTTTTCCAAGCGGTATCATCATACCTCTTGGAAAAAGTGCAATAACACGCGATCAAAAAGTCAGATATAAATAATCATGGTACTGCTGAAAACGTCATCTTGTCCAGCAAAAAACAAGCTGCTATACAGCATCATCAGCGAAAAAGTAAAAAAGTTATAGCTCGCGGAATAAACTGATGCAAAAATAATTATTTTTTCTATAAAATTTTTTATTGTGTAAAAAACGCCAAAACATAAAAAAAAATATATAAATGAGGTATCGCTGTAATCGTAGTGATCCGAAGAATAAAGCTCCTTTATCAATTTTACCACACGCGGAACGGAGGGAAAAAAAAAAAAAACAATTCCTGAATTGCTGGTTTTTGTTCATTCTGCTTCCACAAAAATCGGAATAGGAAGCAATCAAAAAACGTTATGTGCCCGAATATGGTACCAATAAAAACGTCAGCTCGTCCCGCAAAAAATAAGTCCCCAGATAACTCTGTCGGCCGAAATATGGAAAAATTATAGCTCTCAAAATACGGCGATGCAAAAATTTCTTACAAAAAATTATTCCAAAAAAAAAGCAACTTTTAGTGTGTGACAGAAGCTAAACACGAAAAAAGGATGTAAATCTGGTATCACTGTAATCGCACCGATCTGAGGAATAATGTCGCCTAATCTCTAATACCGCACGAGGAACGGCGTAAAAAAAAAACAAATTCTTCACCTTTTGTAGATTTGTTCATTGTGCCTCCCAAAGATCGCAGTAAGGCGATCACAGTGGTTCCCCCCCACATATGGGGTATCAGCGTACTCAGGACAAAATGCACAATAGCTTTTGGGGTCCTATTTCTCCTGTTACCCTTAGAAAAATAAAAATTTGGGGGCAAAAAGGTCATTTTTGTGGAAAAAAATATGATTTTTTTATTTTCACGGCTCTACGTTATAAACTTCTGTGAAGCCCTTGGGGGTTCAAAGTGCTGACCACACATCTAGATAAGTTCCTTGGGGGTCTAGTTTGCAAAATGGGGTCATTTGTGGGGGGTTTCTACTGTTTAGGCACATCAGGGGCTCTCCAAGCGCGACATGACACCCGCAGACCATTCCATCAAAGTCTGCATTTAAAAACGGTGCTCCTTCCCTTCCGATCTCTGCCATGCGTCAAAATAGTGGTTCCCCCCCACATATGGGATATCAGCATACTCAGGACAAATTGCACAATAACTTTTGGGGTCCTGTTACCCTTTGGAAAATAACAATTGGGGGTGGAAAGATCATTTTTGTGGAAAATATATGATTTTTTAATTTTACTGCTCTACGTTATAACCTTCTGTGAAGCCCTTGGGGGTTCAAAGCTCTCACCACACATCTAGATAAGTTCCTTGGGGGGTCTAGTTTCCAAAATGGGGTCACTTGTGGGGGGTTTCCACTGTTTAGGCACACAGGGGCTCTCCAAATACGACATGGCGTCCAATCTCAATTCCAGCCAAAAAAGTCAAATGGCGCTGCTTCCCTTCCGAGCTCTGCCATGTGCCCAAATAGTGGTTTACCCCCACATATGGGGTATCAGCGTACTCAGGACTAATTGCACAATAACTTTTGGGGTCCTTTTATCCTTTCGAAAATAAAAATTGGGATGAAAAGATCATTTTTGTGGAAAAAATATGATTTTTTAATTTACTGCTCTACGTTATAACCTTCTGTGAAGCGCTTGGGGGTTAAAAGCTCTCACAACACATTTAGATAAGTTCCTTGGGGGTCTAGTTTCCAAAATGGTGTCACTTGTGGGGGGTTTCCACTGTTTAGGCACACAGGGGCTCTCCAAATACGACATGGCGTCCAATCTCAATTCCAGCCAAAAAAGTCAAATGGCGCTGCTTCCCTTCCGAGCTCTGCCATGCGCCCAAATAGTGGTTTACCCCCACATATGGGGTATCAGCGTACTCAGGACTAATTGCACAATAACTTTTGGGGTCCTTTTATCCTTTGGAAAATAAAAATTGGGATGAAAAGATCATTTTTGTGGAAAAAATATGATTTTTTAATTTACGGATCTACGTTATAACCTTCTGTGAAGCGCTTGGGGGTTAAAAGCTCTCACAACACATTTAGATAAGTTCCTTGGGGGGTCTAGTTTCTAAAATGGGGTCACTTGTGGGGGGTTTCCACTGTTTAGGCACACAGGGACTCTCCAAATGCGACATGGCGTCCAATCTCAATTCCAGCCAAAAAAGTCAAATGGCGCTGCTTCCCTTCCGAGCTCTGCCATGCGCCCAAATAGTGGTTTACCCCCACATATGGGGTATCAGCATACTCAGGACTAATTGCACAATAACTTTTGGGGTCCTTTTATCCTTTGGAAAATAAAAATTGGGATGAAAAGATCATTTTTGTGGAAAAAATATGATTTTTTAATTTTACGGCTCTACGTTATAACCTTCTGTGAAGCCCTTGGGGGTTAAAAGCTCTCACAACACATTTAGATAAGTTCCTTGGGGGGTCCAGTTTCCAAAATGGGGTCACTTGTGGGGGTTTCCACTGTTTAGGCACACAGGGACTCTCCAAATGCGACATGGCGTCCAATCTCAATTCCAGCCAAAAAAGTCAAATGGCGCTGCTTCCCTTCCGAGCTCTGCCATGCGCCCAAATAGTGGTTTACCCCCACACATGGGGTATCGGTGTACTCTGGAGAAATTGTACAACAAATATTGTGGTTCATTTTCTCCTGATACCCTTGACAAAATTTAAAAAAATTGTGTCGAAAGAAAAATTTTGGGAAAAAAAGTTAAATGTTCATTTTTTCCTTCCACATTGCTTCAATTCTTGTGAAGTACCTAAAGGGTTAATAAACTTCTTGAATGTGGCTTTGAACATGTTTAGGGGTGCAGTTTTTAGAATGGTGTCACTTTTGGGTATTTTCTGTCATATTGACCCCTCAAATTCTCTTCAAATGTGAGGTGGTCCCTAAAAAAAATGGTTTTGTAAATTTTGTTGGAAAAATGAGAAATTGCTGGTCAACTTTTAACACTTATAACTTCCTAACAAAAAAAAATGTTGGTTCCAAAATTGTGCTGATGTAAAGTAGACATGTGGGAAATGTTATTTATTAACTAATTTTTGTGACATATCTCTCTGCTTTAATGGCATAAAAATTAAAATTTTTGCCATATTTCCATTTTTTTCATAAATAAACGCAAGTTATATTGAAGAAATTTTACCACTATCATGAAGTACAATATGTCACGAGAAAACAATCTCAGAATCGCCAAGATCCGTAGAAGCGTTCCAGAGTTATAACCTCATAAAGAGACAGTGGTCAGAATTGTAAAAATTGGCCTGGTCTTTAACCTACAAAATGGCTTGGTCATTAAGGGGTTAAACGCAAACCGCATGGAATAGCATGCTGCTGCAAGATGCTGTGGTAGCCATGCTGGTTCACTATGCCTTCAATTTTGAATAAATCCCCAACAGTGTCACCAGCAAAGCATCCCCACACCATCACACCTCCTCCTCCATGCTTCACGGTGGGAACTAGGCATGTAGAATCCATCCGTTCACCTTTTCTGTGTGCAAAGCAGTAATCAAAGCAAAAGGTGGCTACTTTGAAGAACCTAGATTATAAGACATATTTTCAGTTGTTTCACACTTTTTTGTAAAGTGTAATATATAATTCCACACATGGACGTACCCAGGATCAAAACTAGGGGGGGCAAGCCAATGTCGCATCTTATACAGGTTACATCATATACACTGTACATTATCCTGCATATTAGGTATGGAGCACTCATGTCAGGAGCGGTACCAGCAAGTCCGAGGATTGCAGTGCGATCCTTGCATGAGTTATACGGCCGTCTGTCTATGCCCTTGTTATAATAATACTGAAATATTAATCTATTATTAAAGTATTAAGGAGCTCACAAGTAAAAAAAAAACCCCTACCTCCCCTGTCCCCCACCCACACCCCAACAGCCCATCGCCTCACATGCACCCCTTAGTGTTCTGTCCCACTGACCCCACAATACCCCCATCCTCTCACATGCACCCCTCAGTGCTCTGTTGCCCCTCCCCACTTCAGTACCCACAATACCCCCATCCTCTCACAGTAAACCCCCAGTGCCTTAGCCCCACAATAACCCCATCCTCTTACATTCAACCCCAGTGACCTGTCCACCCTCCCTCACAATACCCCATCCTCTCACATCAACCCCTGTGCGCCAGCCCCCACAATATCCCCATCCTCTTACATTCACCAACCAGTGCCCTGTTGCCCCTCCCCTACTTCAGCCCCCACAATACCCCATCCTCTCACATTAACCCCCCCAGTGCCCTAGCCCCCACAATACCCCATCCTCTCACATTAACCCCCCAGTGCCCTAGCCCCCACAATACCCCCATCCTCTTACATTCACCCCAGTGCCCTGTACCCCTCCCCCACAATACCCCCATCCTCTCACATTAACCCACCCAGTGCCCTTGGCCCCAACATTACCCCCATCCTCTTACATTCACCCCAGTGCCCTGTACCCCTCCCCCACAATACCACCATCCTCTCACATTAACCCCCCCAGTGCCCTAGCCCCCACAATACCCCCATCCTCTTACATTCACTCCAGTGCCCTGTACCCCTCCCCCACAATACCCCCATCCTCTCACATTAACCCTTGTGCCCTAGCCCCCACAATACCCCCATCCTCTTACATTCACCCCAGTGCCCTGTACCCCTCCTCCACTGTACCCCCATCCTCTCACATTCCTCCACAGTGACCATGACATGCCTGAGCAGAATGAATTTAATAAATTCCATCCCCACTTACCATGAAGCTTGCAGGCAGTGACTGAGGCAGGAGCAGGAAGTGTCCAGTGTGTGCACACAGAGGGCACTAGGACCCAGTGTGGCTGAGACAACCAGAGCCTGCAGGGCAGAAAGTGAAACTACAGCTGCTGCAGCCAGGAAGAAGCTCCTCTGGTGAGACAGCAGCTCCGTGCACTGCACACACATAGACAGGCACTGCAACCTGTGGCAGAGGGAGTCAGCATTGTGCTGCTCTCTGCGCTCTCTTTCATTGTGTGCCACTGCTTCTAGGGGGGGGGCCCCCACAGTGGGTACGCCCATGATTCCACATGTGTTAATTCATAGTTTTGATGCCTTCAGTGTGATTCTACAATTTTCATAGCCATGAAAATACAGAAAAATCTTTGAATGAGAAGGTGTGTCCAAACTTTTGGTCTGTACTGTATTTGTTTTTTGCTTTATATGCAGTCGGAGTGATGAAGGTCTTTGTAGGAACGAAACGTCTTACAACCATGAGCTAACCAACAATACTATCCATCTCTGGCTCGCTACTTATAAAAGCAACAGTAAAGATTAAGGCGCACAAAACAAGGGGAGAGGGGACACCTTTAAAGGGAGACAGCCACTAAAAACTAAATATGTCCACCCAATTAAATATTATTACTACAGGATTAGTAAACTAACTGAATGTATTTCACCAATTTAAAGATGTGACTACCTCATGCTCTTATGTATTGTATGTGATGTTTTACCTGCAGCGTCATTTTTTACATCCTTTTATTCCTTTTTTTTTGTTTTGGAGCAGGGTGTTATTACTTTTATATAAAAAAATAACTGAGTGACTTACAATCGGAAGTTGCCTGAAGAATGGTAAGATCATGTCTTTGAACCGCTCCATGTCTTTGGAAACCTGAAGTGGTAAAAAGAAATTAAAAAGACTGAATACATGCACAGCAAGTAGTTTATAAATTGCAGTGCATATGTTCACTGCTTGTTGCATGTCTTTAGCGATTTTTCAGAAACCTACAGCTCATACCTAACAGAAAAGTAGTCATACCCATATACCCTGATTAGCTGCACAATAAAGATAAAATCTTCAGCTTTTACTAATTCCTGTAACAGTGAAGAAAATCCACAGGAAAAAAAACTGAAGACACATTCTGATATCCTTCTCTTTTATTAAATATTTCAGCTTCATCCAGACCCTCTTCTGTCCCTACTAGTGTTGAGCGATACGATACCGCAAGTATCGGGTATCGGCCGATATTAGCTCTATCGGCCTTTCGATACTTTGTTTCGATATTTTCCATATATCGTATACCGGAATCGGAAGTTCCCATAATTCTTTAAGAGGCAATGTGATTTTAGATAGCCAATGAGGAATCCTAAGAAGTGTGGGCACATCCTGTACTGCTGCGGTCATGTTAACTAATGGCATGGCTGTGATTGGATGCTGAAATGATGTCAGAATGCACTACAAAAGGCGCCGCCGCCATTTTAGCGTCACTGTGCTGTGAATTCAGTTAGGGACAGAACGCTGCTGTGCTGACTCTGAGGGACAGTTAGAGATTGCGATTTAGTGTAGTGTGCTTTAGGCAGGCTAGCACCAACCGCTGTGTAAAGCTTCCTTTTGCCTGCAGTGTTGTTTTAACAGCTCTGCAAGGTGTGTGTGAGTGCAGGTGACGCTGCAGTTTGCTCTGCATGCAACGCTGTCTGTAGGCATCTGCACGTGTCACTCACAGACTCTTTTTTTTTTCTTCAGTGTAATTCTTGCTGCTCCATGCAATTTAAATTTTAGTGTGACGCGCTTCCATCCGTATCCAAGACATTGGTTGCAAACACTATAGAAGTAGACAAAGGAGTAGCCTTTCACAGATTGTGAACAGTTGTGTTTCAGTGTTCACTTCAGTCTGTGTTTTTTATTTTTTGAGTGCACATCACACTCCAGTTACTTGTTCAAGCACTGCTGCTTGTACTCTGCTGAGCGTGTCTCAGTGCCTCATCCTTTTCATTTCTCTCCAATTGGTTCTGCTCCATTCCATTTAAAATAAATATAATCTATTAGTGTGACGCGCTTCCATCCGTATCCAATACATTGGTTGCAAACACTATAGAAGTAGACAAAGGAGTAGCCTTTCACAGATTGTGAACAGTTGTGTTTCAGTGTTCACTTTAGTCTGTGTTTTTTATTTTTTGAGTGCACATCACGCTCCAGTTACTTGTTCAAGCACTGCTGCTTGTACTCTGCTGAGCGTGTCTCAGTGCCTCATCCTTTTCATTTCTCTCCAATTGGTTCTGCTCCATTCCATTTAAAATAAATATAATCTATTAGTGTGACGCGCTTCCATCCGTATCCAATACATTGGTTGCAAACACTATAGAAGTAGACAAAGGAGTAGCCTTTCACAGATTGTGAACAGTTGTGTTTCAGTGTTCACTTCAGTCTGTGTTTTTTATTTTTTGAGTGCACATCACGCTCCAGTTACTTGTTCAAGCACTGCTGCTTGTACTCTGCTGAGCGTGTCTCAGTGCCTCATCCTTTTCATTTCTCTCCAACTGGTTCTGCTCCATTCCATTTAAATAAATATAATCTATTAGTGTGACGCGCTTCCATCCGTATCCAATACATTGGTTGCAAACACTATAGAAGTAGACAAAGGAGTAGCCTTTCACAGATTGTGAACAGTTGTGTTTCAGTGTTCACTTCAGTCTGTGTTTTTTATTTTTTGAGTGCACATCACGCTCCAGTTACTTGTTCAAGCACTGCTGCTTGTACTCTGCTGAGCGTGTCTCAGTGCCTCATCCTTTTCATTTCTCTCCAATTGGTTCTGCTCCATTCCATTTAAAATAAATATAATCTATTAGTGTGACGCGCTTCCATCCGTATCCAATACATTGGTTGCAAACACTATAGAAGTAGACAAAGGAGTAGCCTTTCACAGATTGTGAACAGTTGTGTTTCAGTGTTCACTTCAGTCTGTGTTTTTTATTTTTGAGTGCACATCACGCTCCAGTTACTTGTTCAAGCACTGCTGCTTGTACTCTGCTGAGCGTGTCTCAGTGCCTCATCCTTTTCATTTCTCTCCAATTGGTTCTGCTCCATTCCATTTAAAATAAATATAATCTATTAGTGTGACGCGCTTCCATCCGTATCCAATACATTGGTTGCAAACACTATAGAAGTAGACAAAGGAGTAGCCTTTCACAGATTGTGAACAGTTGTGTTTCAGTGTTCACTTCAGTCTCTGCGTAATAACCACACTTAGGCCTTATAACTTTTCTGACTTTCTTTATCAATCTACCAAGATGAAGAAGTCAGTGAGTAAGGCACGTGGTCGTGGCCGTGGAGTTTCAGCAGGGAGAGGACGTGGGGATTCTGTGGCTGCTGCGGCCCTAGTGACACAGCATCCACCATTTTTCCCCGTGAGCGTTCCTTTATGCGCACTTTGGTAGGAGCTCGGCGTGCCCCCCTGCTGCGGGAAGAACAAATTGAAGCCGTTGTTGGTTGGATGGCAGCCAATGCATCGACTTCAATTCCTTCCACCTCCTCTCAGGAACACAACACTGTTGAGCAACCATCTGTCTGTTCACCGCCTGTCAAATTGGCCAGGCAGTCAGAGAGTTCTGTACAGGAGCCAGCTGAGTCTCTGCTTCTGTTCTCAGAATCTGTTGGCTCGCAAACACGGGCACAGGCAAGCAGCATTCTGCAATTTGAAGAAGAGGGAGTATGCAGTGATGCGCAACAGCTGTGTCTCTCTCAATCTGAAGAGGCGGGTGAGCCAGTGCCGATGGACAGCACACCGCAGAACGCATCTCATGATGATGATGAGACTCAGGTGCCAGGTTTTGTGGAGCATGGTGCTGCCCAGACCATCCAACAGCAGCAGGTGTTGGAAGAGGGTAGTGGAGATGATGAAGTCCGAGACCCAACATGGCGTGAGCAACAGGAAGGTGGTGGGAGCAGCTCTGAGGAAGAGATTGGTCCAACGGTACAAAGAGGAGGGAGAGGTAGGCTGCAGACTCGCTTGCCTGTAGCCTCCAGTTTGGCACGTGTTGGGAGCAGTTCTCTTACAAATGTCAAAATTGGCGCTCCCATGAGTTGCACTGCGTGGTCCTTTTTTGACAGACTTGTAGATGATATTTGCTATGTTCAATGCAAGCTGTGTAAGCAAAAAGTTAAAAGAGGTAAAAATATCAGTAACCTGAATACCACAAATATGTGGAAACATGTACAGACAAAGCACGTAGCTGAGTTACAAAGACACACTGGAGATGTAGGCCAACCTACAGCAGCACCTACATCTTCAGGTCGTGTTGGAGCCTCTACCTCCAGCTCACACACACCTGGTTCGGCTTCCTCACAGGATCTCCATGGAAGAACCTCGGTCACTGTTGTCCATAGACAAACTGTTATTCCACCCACAGCAGCAAGTTCACAGTCATCGTCACACTCCCAGACCACAAAACAGCCATCGGTACCACAGGCATGGGATAAAAGACGGCCATACTCGGCAAACCATCCACGAGCACAGGCTCTGAATGCTGGCATTGCAAAACTCCTGTCCCTTGAAATGCTGTCATTCAGGCTGGTGGAGACTGACAGTTTCAGGAACTTAATGGCATTGGCAGTCCCACAATATAATGTGCCAAGCCGATTTTATTTCAGCAGGCAAGCCGTCCCTGCTCTGCAAAAACATGTCGAGGGAAACATTAAACATGCGCTACTAAACGCCGTCAGTAGCAGGGTCCACCTGACCACCGATGCGTGGACCAGTACCCATGGCCAGGGACGATACCTTTCCCTCACTGCCCATTGGGTCAATGTTGTGGAGCCGGGTACAGATCTTGCCAGTGGCGCTGTACGTGTTCTGCCAACTCCAAGGATTGCAGGAATCCAGTCTGTACACATTGATTCCTCCTCCTACTCCAGTTCCTCAGAATCATCGCTGCACGAGCCGTCACGGTATACCTCCACATGGACCCGTGAACGCTTACCTGTTGCGACCGATATGAGCACAGCCGTGGCCAAACGTCAACAGGCCGTCCTGAAATTAATTTCCATGGGGAATCGAAGCCACACAGCGCAGGAGCTCTGGGATGCCATCAAGCAGGAGAGCGACGTGTGGTTTTTGTCAGCTAATCTCCAGCCAGGCTTGGTAGTGTGTGACAATGGCCGAAATCTGGTGGCAGCTCTGGGCCTTGGCAACCTCACTCACATACCATGTCTGGCACATGTGCTCAACTTGGTCATGCAGAGTTTTTTGAGGGACTATCCGGATCTTGATGCACTGCTGCACAAGGTCCGCCTAGAGTGCGCTCACTTGCGACGTTCCAGCATGGCCAGATCGCGCATTGCAGCTCTGCAAGTCAGATTTCGCCTTCCTGAACATCGCATCATATGTGACGTACCTACCAGGTGGAATTCCACGTTACATATGTTGGAGCGGTTGTGTGAGCAGCAGCCAGCAGTAATGGAGTATCAGCTGCAACAAGCGCAATCAACTCGCAATTTGCGCCGTTCACACTTCACCACTACTGAGTGGGCCTCTATGAAGGACATCTGCGACGTTTTTCGTGCGTTTGATGTCTCAACGCGGATGGCGAGTGCAGATGATGCACTAGTCAGCATGACTGTCCCCCTTATCTGCCTGCTTCAGAAATCACTGAAAGCACTAAAGGAAGAGGTTTTGGAAGAGGTGGAGGATGAGGAGTCACAAATTCAATTACCTTCAGGACAGTCAGCGCAACGTGGTTCCTCACAAAGGGCTGGGCAGGGCTCACTTTGTGAGGAGGATGAGGAGGAGGAGTCAATGGAGGAGGAAGAAATCCCTACAGAGGGAGGTACACAACGCTCTAGTCAGTATGTAGAGCGAGGGTGGGGTGATGCAGAGGAGGCAGAGATGACGCCTCTTCCAGAGGACAGCCTTTGTTGGCCAGTTAGGAGTCTGCAGCACATGGTTGATTTCATGCTTCAGTGCCTGAGAAACGACCGCCGCATCGCCCACATTCTCACCACGTCAGATTATTGGGTGTACACCCTTCTAGACCCTCGCTACCGGGACAACTTACAAACCCTCATCACACCGGTGAACCGGGACCGTAAAATGCAGGAGTACCAAGACACACTGGTGCAATCCATACTGTTGTACATTCCAGCCGAGAGAGCTGCTGCTGCTACTGCTTTACAAAGCAGCTCTGTGCGTCGAGGCAGTGTAGACACCTCTACTACAAGAGGGAGCACAAGCAGCGCCTCTGCACAGGGCAAGAGCTGTATGTTACAAATGTGGCGAAGTTTTGTGACAGCGCCAGCAAGGTCTACACCATCCGAGACGGCTCCAGTCACCAGGAAGAAATGTTTCCGTAAGATGGTGACAGACTGCTTGGCTTTCCCTCTAAGTGTACTCCCAGATGCCTCTTCCCATTTCAAATTTTGGGTCTCTAAGTTGGATACATGGCCAGAGCTTAGTCAGTATGCATTGGAGGTGCTGGCTTGCCCTGCTGCCAGTGTATTATCTGAGCGCGTCTTTAGTGCTGCAGGTGGTGTAGTAACAGACCGTCGCATGCGACTATCCTCAGAGAATGTAGACCGGCTTACTTTTCTGAAAATGAACAAGGCATGGATCTCACCTGAATTTGCCTGTCCGTTTTCAGATTAAATAACTGTTTGGCAACGTTTTCCATGTCTCCTGTTATGTTCATCTTTCTCCCACCTGAACTCTACTCCCTGGGCTACAACACCGCCATTTGTTGCTCGTAAGTAATTGGCAGGGGTACTGACTCCTGGCCAGCCTGGTTACAGCACGACAGCTGTTTCCTGGCAGTGTGAACGTCAATTATCCTCCAATAAGTTGTGCTGTCGTGTTGCATTCGGGTTAGCCGACTCTATGGTGCCTGCAGTTTAGGTGATTCCTATGTGTGCTGTGGGATATGTAAATAAAGGCTGTTTCCATTGTGACAATAGGACAAGCACCCACTGTAGGACTGTGTGATTCGGTAACTGCGGACGGCTTGCGTCCTGTCAACTTACATTTTCATGGGTGCGTTCTGCTACCCGTCCGGGGTCCAGTACCGTCAACTGGTTCTCCCCAGTGCCTTTGGCCTAGGTGCCTCCATCTCCGTATCCGAGTTCCACCAACGTCTGCTGGTCCTTGGTAGTGCTTTGGAGCACAGGTACCTCCTGCTTAGTAACCGTGTCACAGTAACGTCAGCTGGTACTCGGTTGTGACATTGCCTCTTTTCCTTCTGCTACCCGTCCGGGGTCCAGTACCGTCAACTGGTTCTCCCAGTGCCTTTGGCCTAGGTGCCTCCATCTCCGTATCCGAGTTCCACCAACGTCTGCTGGTCCTTGGTAGTGCTTTGGAGCACAGGTACCTCCTGCTTAGTAACCGTGTCACAGTAACGTCAGCTGGTACTCGGTTGTGACATTGCCTCTTTTCCTTCTGCTACCCGTCCGGGGTCCAGTACCGTCAACTGGTTCTCCCCAGTGCCTTTGGCCTAGGTGCCTCCATCTCCGTATCCGAGTTCCACCAACGTCTGCTGGTCCTTGGTAGTGCTTTGGAGCACAGGTACCTCCTGCTTAGTAACCGTGTCACAGTAACGTCAGCTGGTACTCGGTTGTGACATTGCCTCTTTTCCTTCTGCTACCCGTCCGGGGTCCAGTACCGTCAACTGGTTCTCCCCAGTGCCTTTGGCCTAGGTGCCTCCATCTCCGTATCCGAGTTCCACCAACGTCTGCTGGTCCTTGGTAGTGCTTTGGAGCACAGGTACCTCCTGCTTAGTAACCGTGTCACAGTAACGTCAGCTGGTACTCGGTTGTGACATTGCCTCTTTTCCTTCTGCTGCCCCTCCGGGTTCCAGCACAGTCAGCTGGTCCTCGTTACTTCCATTGTCTCTTGCTCCATCTGATACCCGTCGGGTTCCAGTAACGTCAGCTGGTTCTCGGAAATTAGACGACCTTAAAGACCACCCAGAAGAAGATGACGACAACAAGGACGACGAGCATGAAGCCAACCAGCCTGAACACCATCACAAAGAAAAAATAAAAGATTACCCAGAAGAAGATCACCAACAGGACAAAGAAGGTTAAGACAAACTACAAGATACAGAACAAGAGACAGAAGAACAATAAGCAGAAGATCAAAAAGCAGAAGAACATGAAGTATAAGACCAAAATGAAGAGCAAAATATATGCTGTAAATTATAAGCAGAAGAAGACTAAGCAGTGTATGGGGGTGAGTCCGTTCCTCCTCGTGGTGCCCCTGGAAAATGCCTGCTGCTGCAGGCTAAACTGAACACGGACAAATACTGTTGTAATTTAAATCTTTTGTGACAGCAAGAACGGAAGAATGAAAAATTCATACTTTTACAGATTACAAGTACAGGAATCTCTGTCACAAATAAGAATATGATGAAGAAGATGAAGAGGAAGAAGATGAAGAATTTGAATATGAAGAAGATTAATAGTTTAATAATAACAATATGAGTAATGTAAACAAAAACATGAATAGCAAGAAGTTTAAGAAGAAGATTAAGAAGGTGAAGATGAAGAATAATTTGATGAGAAAGATGATGCTGCTAAAGATTATGAAGGAGAAAGTGTGGCACTGGCAAAAGTTAAAAAGGTGAAGAGCATGGAAGTTGTGAAACATACATATTTGCCAAAATAGAAAAAAGGTTAACAACATTGTCAATTTGTTCGTCAATCCAAACGTATTTCCAAAAAAAATATATTAATGCTATTCCAATGCATTGGGTTAAACATGTATGCCTTTATTGTCTCCTCAACCTCCCCCAATACATTCTACATTACTCTTTGTTGTTTTCCTTCATGTACAATTAACCAACAAGGCAAGAATGGGTTTTTTTTAATGTCGATATTTGGTTCCCATAGACTTACATGGGACTTCCGGTATCGGAATCGGATATCGCCGATATTTAGTGATATCGGCGATACCATTCCGATCCGATATTTTTAGATATCGAGCAGTATCGCTCAACACTATTCCCTACACTTGTGTGTTATGGCTCATTCAGAAGTCAGTTTTTCACATGTGAGTTCTATCTTCTATTTTCTTACATCTAACTCATACCTATTATAATCTATGAGTCCATGTATTTTGGAGGAACGAAGCTCACCAATACAAGTCTATAGGCCTGTGAAAAACACAGACAGCACTTGCATAGCAAACTGTTTGATAGAAGTTGGCAAAACTTTTTTGCATATGAGAAATATGGTAGCAACTGAAATGGTAAAAACTAATACACTGACAATGGTGAAAATTGGATCCAAAGTACTAATGAAACTGACGTGTGAATTATGCCAAATTCAGAATATCGACTAATTTAAATGTCCTCTCATCAATTAATATTGGGTTTACACATAAAAGATGTAGAATTATGGTAGAATTACCATTTTAATATGCCCAATTCCATCTGCCCTGGATAGCAGTAATGAACACTAAATTTTAACCCTATATCCTACGGTCCAGTGTTAAGACATTCAGAGTCAAAAACCTCCAAATATCTGGATAACAAAATACTTTGATTAAGATCTAACATTTTAAATTCTCCCATTGAGCCTAACCTAACAGTGTTCCTTTAATTTTATTACATTCTGCTGAATTGTTTATATTGTAATAGAAGCAATCATATTCTGGTGCCTGTAATTTATATCCTCCTACATTCAGCACCAGAACCCAGGATGAAGTCTGTCACGCTGTCTAATGATATGTATACAATGTCAGTAAACTATTAATACAGGAACAACACTCTATACAACAACTAGTATAGCAACATCAGCATGTAAGTATAGAATAGATTTACCTGACACGATATCTGCTGAACTCAGGGTTAATCTTGAGGACTTGATGAGCTGAAACAGGAAAGAGGTGGACCGGGATCTAACCTGACCCTAAACTGGGGTCCTAACTAATCCCTCACCTTGGAGGTACTGATAATGGTTCAGAGGTCCAAGTCTCCAACCTAACCCTGTCTCCTATGAGACCCTGAACCCTGTAATCAGTCCTAAGAAGGATCCTGACTACCACCAAAGGGATATGGGCTGATCTTAGCTAAATACACAGATTAGACATATAAGACAGACAGGATAACACTCGCTTGCATACACACTCAAACACCAAAGGAACATAAATGGTCTGGGAAATAAACTCTAACCAAGTTGAGCTTAGAACAACTAAGGAGCTCACAACTAAAGTCTATACAGATTCATTCCTATCTGTGGTCTGCATGAAGGTTTCACTGGCAACTCCCCAAGCAGACAACCAGGAATTTAAAGGAAACCAATCAACAAATAATCAATTGCAGCCGGGAGAAACTGCACCCAGTCCCAGCACCGAGCACAGACAGAATTAACTCCCTAGCTGCCAAACACAAAGAAACAGCAGCTCAGCTGTGAGAAGTCAAAATGTGCAACCGCAACGATCTTCGTGGCAATGCACACATGACAGAAGTCTATGCAAATATGTATGACCCCAGCATATAAAGGGTTAGATCATTCTCCTCTTTATCTCAGTTATCTTCCTCACACTGTAAATTGATCAGTGACAATGTATCTTCTATTATTTATGGTGATTTCACCATTAGGTAAGATGCAGATTGTGTCTGTATTGTATATAATAGTAATTATAAGCGGCTATAAGTCACCTTTTTCTTACCATGTTCTCTTTTCTGCAGGTGTCCTCGGTCAGACATTACAGGAGTCCGGTCCAGGACTTGTGAAACCTTCACAGCAACTGAAATTAACCTGTACAGTCTCTGGGTTTGAGTTAACCAGTTATCATATAATATGGGTCAGAAAAGTCTCTGGGAAAGGTCTGGAATGGATTGGAATAATATGGGCTGATCGTGGTGCTGCTGATTATACAGATTCACTGAAGAGCAGAACCACAATCACAAAGACAACGCCAAGAAGCAGGCCTATCTCCAGATGAGTAACATGGAGGCTGCAGACACTGGAGATTATTACTGTGCAAGAGAGACACATAAATATATAGTAATGAGGAGATCATACAAAATCCTGCTGTGTCTCACTGGTAATAGGAAACCACAAGAGGAAGAGAGTTACTGATCTGTGAAAGGGAAACATTATAAGGACATTATCTGTTTTAAATAGATTATCCATAACCAGGGACGCCATCAGGGCATTACAGCCCTTACTACTGTATGGGGCCCGGTGATTTAGGGGGGCCCGCCCGCCGCCCAAGCATGCGTCGCTGGCATCACTTCGCTGCTTAATATTCCCCATCCACATTCCCCACACTCCCCACTGTCCCTCCGGCTCCTCCCCACACTAACAAACAACACGCCTGGGCTGGCTGCTGGGCAGGCACTGTAGCTTTAAGCTACGGCCCGCCCTGGTGCATCAGCCAGCCGGACTTGACGACACACGCTGCTCTGCTCCACTTCCTCATTCCGGAGCAGAGCGAGCAGCGTGCGTGCCACGTGGACGGTGGATGGGAGCGGCGGCCGGCGGACGGGGACGGGTGCAGGCGACGGCGACGGCGAGCAGCAGGGTGAGTAGTTTGTCGCAGGGGGGGCCCGGCCAGCACAGCCGCAGCAGGGCCCGGACCTGGTCAGCACAGCCGCAGCAGGGCCCGGACCCAGCCAGCACAGCCGCAGCAGGGCCCGGTCAGCACAGCCGCAGCAGGGCACGGCCAGCACACAGCCACAGCAGGGCCCAGTCAGCACAGCCGCAGCAGGGCCCGGACCTGGTCAGCACAGCCGCAGCAGGGCCCGGTCAGCACAGCCGCAGCAGGGCCCAGCCAGCACACAGCCGCAGCAGGGCCCAGTCAGCACTGCTGCAGCAGGGCCCGTCCAGCACACAGCCGCAGCAGGGCCCGGCCAGCACACAGCCGCAGCAGGGCCCGGCCAGCACACAGCCACAGCAGGGCCCGGCCAGCACAGCCGCAGCAGGGCCAACATCCACCCCACGCCACCCACCACCAACAGGGCCCAGGGCAGCATCCACCAACAGGGTCCCCAGGGCAATCAGGAAGGCCCGCAGGGCAGGTGCAGCATCATGATCCAGCAATAGGGGCCCTGGGGCCAGGGCAGGCGGGGGGCGGGGGAGGCGGCTGCACGCAGCTTTCCAACAGGGCCCCAGGGCAGGCAGGAGCGGCCCACAGCATCCACCAACAGGGTCCCCAGGGCAGACAGGAGGGGCCCGCAGCATCCACCAACAGGGGGCGGGGGGGCAGCCGCACGCATCATTCCAACAGGGCCCAGGGCAGGCAGGAGGGGCCCTCAGCATCCACCAACAGGGCCCCCAGGGCAGGTGGGGGGGCCGTCCCAGGGCAGGTAGGAGAGGCCCGCAGGTGCAGCATCCAGCAACAAGGGCCCAGGGCAGTCGGGGGGGCAGGAAGGGCCCGCAGGGCAAGCGCAGCATCCAGCAATAGGGGCCAGGGCAGGCAGGGGGGGCTGGCCGCACTCAGCTTTCCAACAGGGCCCTAGGGCAGGCAGGAGGGGTCCACAGCATCCACCAGCAGGGTCCCAGGGCAGACAGGAGGGGCCCGCAGGCGCAGAATCCAGCAATAGGGGCCCTGAGGGCAGTTGGGGGCGGCCGCACGCATCATTCCAACAGGGCCCAGGGTAGGTAGGAGGGGCCCACAGCATCCACCAACAGGGCCTTCAGGGCAGGCAGGAGGGGCCCGCAGCATCCACCAACAGGGCCCCCAGGGCAGGCGGGGGGGCCATCCCAGGGCAGACAGGAGGGGCCCGCAGGCATAGCATCCAGCAACAGGGGCCTGGGGGCAGGGGTGGCCGGCCGCACGCATCATTCCAACAGGGCCCAGGGCAGGCAGGGGGGGCCTGCAGCATCCACCAACAGGGCCCCCAGGGCAGGACACAGTGTAAAAGATAGAAGTTAAAAGAAATAAATAATTGTAAAATTATATATAAAAAAATCAATATTCCATCATTAAATCAATCTTTGAATAAAAAAATCTAATCACTAAAAGTACACATATTTGGTATCACAACCGCGTCCGCAGCGACCCAACCTATAGAATTGTCCCACTAATTAATCCGTTTAGTGAACACCATTAAAAAAGGCAAAAAAAAAGCTTTATCATACCGCCGAAAAAAAAGGGTATTAACACACAATCAATAAGATGGATATAAATAAACGTGGTACCACTGAAAACATCATCTTGTCCTGCCAAAAACAAGCCGACATATAGCTCCATCACTGGCAAAAATATAAAAAAGTTATAGCTCGCAGAATAAAGCGATGCAAAAATAATTATTTTTTATATAGAATAGTTTTTATTGTATAAAATCGCCAAAACATAAAAATAAGATATAAATGAGGTATCGCCGTAATCGTACTAACCCGAAGAATAAAACTGTTTTATCAATTTTAGCCACGTGGAACGGTATAAATGCCCCTCCTCCCCCCCAAAAAAAGAAATTCATTCATTGCTGTTTTTGTTAATTCTGCTTCCCAAAAATTGGAATAAAAAGCGATCAAAAAATGTCAGTTTCCCCCAAAAATGGTACCAATAAAAACGTCATCTCTTCCCACAAAAAATAAGACCTCACATGACTCTGTGGGCCAAAATATGGAAAAATTATAGCTCTCAAGATGTGGTGATGCAAAAAAATTTTTTTTACTATAAAAAGCGTCTTTTAGCGTGACTGCTGCCAATCATAAAAACCCCCTATAAATAGTAAATCAAACCCCCCTTTATCACCTGCTTAGTTAGGGAAAAATAATAAAATAAAAAATGTATTTATTGCCTTTTTACTAGTGTTGAGCATTCCGATACTGCAAATATCGGGTATCGGCCGATATTGGCTGTATCGGAATTCCGATTCCGAGTTCCGATATTTTCGTCTTATCGGATACCGGAATCGGGATGTCACTGTCACTGTCAGTGTCCGTCTGTCGGGTCTGTCAGGAGTCAGCGGCACTTACCTGGCAGAAGATCTCCGGCGGTCACGTCCTGGACTGCTTCATGGCCGCCATCCTCTTCTCCCGGCGGTCACATGCAGTTTCTCGCGATAACTGCAGTGACTGCTGGGTAATCCCGGCCGTAAAGCAGTCAGTCCGATGACGTCACCGCCGGGGAAGCAGGTAATCAGCTGTGCTGCGTTGCAATGACAGGCTCTGCCTGTCATTGCGATGTAGCAGAGTTGGATCGTCGTGGGACAATCGTTACTATGGACTGCGTCGGACAGGTGGTATACTGTTGGTTTGTTTTTTTTCTTTTTTTACAGGAGATCGATGGCGTCGCAGGAATGAGAGAGTAATAAAAGAAATGAAAACTGTGTTGTCTCTTTTATTTCATTAAAAGACTTTTTTCTTGCTTTGTCTTTTTTTTACACATTTAATAACTTTGGGATTAATAATGGATCGGTGTCTTATTGACACCTCTCCATTATTAACCGGGCTTATTGTCACCGTGCAATCAACGGTGACAATAACCCTTATTACCCCGCTTGCCACCGCTACAGGGCAAGTGGGAAGAGCCGGGTAAAGTGCCACAATTGGCACATCTTTTGATGCGCCAAATGTGGGGCTGCTGTAGCCTGGTATTATCAGGCTGTTGAGGGCCAAAATCCATGGGCCTTGACAGTCTTTTAATACCAGGCCGCAGCAGTCTGCATTTTACTTGGCTGGTTAACAAAAATAGGGGGGATCCCACGCCGTTTTTTTTTCGAGGGGATCCCCTATTTTTGTTAACCAGCCAAGCTAAGCAGACTGCTGTGGCCTGGTATTATCAGGCTTGCAAGGTCCATGGATATTGGATCCTTACCAGCCTGAAAAACCAGGCCTCAGCAGTCTGCTTCATCTGGCTGGTTAACAAAAATAGGGGGGACCCCACGCTAATTTTTTTCGAGGGGATCCTCTATTTTTGTTAATCAGCCAAGATATGCAGACTGCTGTGGCCTGGT
The DNA here is from genome assembly GCA_033576555.1 of Oophaga sylvatica. NCBI lineage: Eukaryota > Metazoa > Chordata > Amphibia > Anura > Dendrobatidae > Oophaga > Oophaga sylvatica. The sequence continues at coordinate 76,668 of JARQOD010000559.1, read as the reverse complement.
ATTATCAGGCTGGCAAGGTCCATGGATCTTGGCTCCTTAACAGCCTGAAAATCCAGGCCTCAGCGGTCTGCTTCATCTGGCTGGTTAACAAAAATAGGGGGGACCCCACGCCAATTTTTTTCGAGGGGATCCCCTATTTTTGTTAATCAGCCAAGATATGCAGACTGCTGTGGCCTGGTATTATCAGGCTGGCAAGGTCCATGGATCTTGGCTCCTTAACAGCCTGAAAATCCAGGCCTCAGCGGTCTGCTTCATCTGGCTGGTTAACAAAAATAGGGGGGACCCCACGCCATTTTTTTTTCGAAGGGAACCCTATTTTTGTTAATCAGTTCCCTCTGACGTCACTGATTGTGTCCCTGGCTGACCTGAAGTGAAAGTGGAAAGCAATCAATTAAGCTTTCCACTTAAGGGCCCGTCTCACATAGCGATATCGCTACCGAGATCGCTGCTGAGTCACTAGTTTTGTGACGCAGCAGCGAGCTCACCAGCGATATCGCTGTGTGTGACATTCAGCGACGATCAGCCCCCCTGCGGGTATCGCTGATCGTCGCTGAAATGTCAGGACCTTTGATCGCTGGTTTCCCGCCTGTCACACGCAGCGATGCGTGCCTGTCAGAGGGAAACCAGCGATCAAAAAAAGGTCCTGACATTTCTGCGACGATCAGCGATACCCGGCAGGGGGGCTGATCGTCGCTGAATGTCACACACAGCGATATCGCTGGTGAGCTCGCTGCTGCGTCACAAAACTAGTGACTCAGCAGCGATCTCGGTAGCGATATCGCTATGTGAGACGGGCCCTTAAGCGATGTTACCCGCAGTGTCGCTGTCCCAGATCGCTGCCTGAGCTGCCTGTTTGGCAGCTCAGCAGCGATCATGTAGCGATACACCAGCGATCCTGACAAGTGCATATCGTTGTCGGGATCGCTGGTGTATCGTTATGTGACACCCAGCCTTTACTCTCCTGTCAGGCAGGAGAGGAACTCATTCATTTGGGGTTTACTGTGAGGCTGCAGCATTAGCTGCGGTCCCTGCAGTAAACATTAACCCCTTTCTGAAGGATTACACCGTGGGACCTGACTGTGCATGGGATAGGTAAGAATAATTTTGCTTTTTTATTTTATTTTTATTACAGGAAATGGTTTTTGCAGTAAAATAAAAGATGGTCAAAAACATGTGTCTTTATTTCATTAAAATGATTTTTAATTAAAGTGTGTGTGTTTTATTTTTATTTCATGCAATAGGATTAATAATTGATAGTTGTCTAATTGACAGCTCTCAATTATTAACCTGGCTTAAGGTCACCTTTCAATAGCAAGGTGGCTTTAACCCCATATTAACCCTTCGCCACCGCTACAGGGCAATGGGAATAGACGGGCAAAGTGCCAGAAAGGGTGAATCTAATTATAGATTTGTCTTTCCTGGGGTGTCTGGGGGCAGATGTTAGTAGCCGGGGGGGGCAAAAATAATGGTCCCTCTCTGGGCTATTATTATCTGCCCCCACTCACTGGCTTTGTCTGTCTGGTTGCGAAAATAGGGCGGGAGCCCACGCATTTTTTTTCAGCAATTTTACACCTCATATATATATATATATAATGTCATTGAATTTTTTGACACATATATTATAGTTAATTTTATTTGTATTTCATACACTTCTACATAGTATTAATAGCCGCTAATTCAATTGCCGGCTTTTGTGAAAATGCAGAACCCGACATGAAATGACACTTGGTGTACATAGGGTTAACCATGTCTTTTCATGTCCTTTGCTATCTAATTTGCACAAACAATTAAATCAGACTATGTGTGCAAAATTTCACACCTCTAGGGGTTAATTAAAGGTGTAAATTCGTAGCAAAAACGTCCGTTTTTTTTACAACGAATTTACACCTTTAATTAACCCCTAGAGGTGTGAAATTTTGCACACATATTCTGATTTAATTGTTTGTGCAAATTAGATAGCAAAGGACATGAAAAGAAATGTTTAACCCTATGTACACCAAGTGTCATTTCATGTCGGGTGCTTCTGTCTTTTCACTGAAGCGGCTTTACCGGCAATTGAATCAAAGGATATTTTACTATGTAGAAGTGTATAAACTATACATATATGTATATATATATGTCACAATGACATGTATTATATATATATTGTATTCTATGTGTGTATATTTAGTGTTTACAAGGAAAGAATGGGGTTTTTTTAGTTGCGATTGCGATATTTTGTTCCCATAGACTTACATGGGACTTCCGGTATCGGTATCGGGTATCGCCGATATTTTAGTGATATCGGCGATACCATTCCGATTCCGATACTTTAGCATATCGGAAAGTATCGCTCAACTCTACTTTTTACCATTAGGGTTGGAGGAGCTATAGTTAGGGTAAGGGGTGTGTTGGAATTAGAATTGGGGGGTTTCCACTGTTTAGGCACATCAGGGGCTCTCTGAACGCGACATGGTGTCTGATCTCAATTCCAGCCAATTCTGTGTTGAAAAAGTCAAACGGTGCTCCTTCCTTTGCAAGCTCTGCCATGCACTCAAACAGTGGTTCCCCCCACATATGGGGTATCAACATACTGTGGACAAATTGCAGAATAACTTTTGGGGTCCAGTTTCTCCTGTTACACTTGTTAGAATAAAAAATTGGGGGTGAAAAGATCATTTTTGTGAAAACTTTTTTTTTTATTTTTACGGCTCTACATTATAAACTTCTGTCAAGCACTTGGGGGTTCAAAGTGCTCACCACACATCTAGATAAGTTCCTTAAGAGGTCTACTTTACCATAGCATTTAGTGACTGTGGGAACATACCCTAAAGTGTTTTGGAGAGATTACTGCTATAAAAGTGAGTAAAATAAATAAATGGGGTAATCACCCCTTTACGCTTGACTCCTATTTTATTTATTTTAGTTCTTTTACATAATCACTTAGTTACGTTTTGAGGTGTATTTATGTTCTATAATTTATAGGTTTTTAATAAATACCATTAAAGATAATTTTTGGTAACGTATACTCAGTGATTATATATGCTGTAATATAAACTTTCCATTTATTTGGTGGGCAGGCTGAGACGACCATTAGATTCTTCTTGACTGGGTGGTGGGCGCGGCGGCAACATCGGCTGTGTGAGTAAATAACAAGTCCATGTATTCGTTTGTCCACTAATTCAGTATGTGATCCTACTTATATATACATTACTATTGAGGAGTCAAAGGGGGGAGGGGTAAGGAATGATTGTATAATTATTCCTCCCCCTTCCCTTCGACTACCCAATAGCAATGTATATATAAGCTATTGGATGATCCTGACCTGCTTGAAAACCAAATGAACAATTATAACATCAGGCAGCAGTGCTCAGGATAATCCAGTAGCTTCTAAGTTTTGTTTGGGGTTTGGAAGGGGGGTGAGGAATTATTGATGGAAGTGAGCATATATGATTGGGAAAAATCTTTATTATTATGGCAGTGTAATTTTTGAAAGGGGGAAACCAGTCTGCGCTCTCACAACAGTGCATGGACTGGGCGCCAATCTCCTGACCAGGATCCTCATACATGCTGTGAGGCTGCTGAGTTCAGGTCAGGAGACCCGCGGCCGGTCCATGCAATGTGGTCCAAGTGCAGACCGATATTCACCAATGGTTCCTCTAGTCTACATGTCTGGGGAGCTGCACCTGTATCCGTGAAGCAAAAGCGCTGCCAGCCTGCCGTGGATCCATCAAGGTGCACGCATTTTGTTTAGAGCCGGTGTCTCTATGCTTGTTTTTTATTTTTTCCATCACTGGAGTGTTGCTTTAAAAGGACTCTGTCAGCAAAAATGACTGTTCAAGTCCAGGTGCTTGGTGCTTCACAGTGGGCAATCATTGAAATACATCTTCCCACCTACTTGGTTTTCCTCTGTCTCCATCCTTCTCTGTTGATATGAAGCCAGAGCTGTCTATTGAAGGAGAGGGGATGGACATAGAGGGAAAACAAGCAGGTGGCAAGGTGAATTTAAAGGATTGTAATGTATGTAGTACAGTTCATATAGCGTCTTGTGCTTGGGTGCGATGAAAACACAGGAGTCACAGGTTTGATATAGAAAAGTCCTGTATTACTTCATACAAGTTGGCAGAAATAGTCACACAGTTTGCAGACACAGAAACAGGAGACACAGCAGGCCAGAGTAATCCAAGCTCAGCAATCACTCTCCAATACAGATTCAGGATCTTCTTCTCTGTTACCGTAAGTCCATGCAAACGTGGGTCTTTCAAAGAGCAGGGTTCAGAGTCCACAAGTGCTTCAGAGTTCCTCAGTAGGAATAGCTGGAGTACAAGGTCCAAGGCTTACAGGAGTCAAGTCACAGGTTCACTGCAGGCTAGATTCTGAAGCACTGATTGCTCAGCTGTGGCTGCTTAAGAAGCAAAGGAGAGAATCAGGGCGGGAACATGCAAGCTGGAAACTCCATTTTGACTGAGGGCAAGATAGCTGCAGCAAGACAGAAAGTAAAATGGCTGACGAACAAACTGAGTTTCAGGAATATATACATAGAACCTTACATTACTCCCCCTTAAGGACAACCTCCGGATGACCTCAGACCAGGCTTGTGTGGGTACCTCTGATGAAACTGACGGAGCAAGCGAGGAGCATTAACGTTATTGCCCGGTTCCCATGAGTTGTCCTCCACTGGGTAGCCCTGCCATTTAATCAGATATTGTAACTGATTTCTATACAACCTGGAATCTAAAATCCTTTCCACCACAAATTCTTCCTGACCATCGAGTAGCACTGGGTCAGGTCAAGGAGAGGAACGTCCAGGAAACGTATTGGGTGTCGCAGCCTTTAGTAGGGATACATGAAAGACAGGGTGGATTCTCATAGTTCTGGGCAGTTGAAGACGACAAGAAACGGCACTTATAATTTTACTGATTTTATAGGGTCCAATGTACTTATGTCCCAACTTAGACGATGGAATCCTTAACTTAAGATTTCTGGTTGACAGCCAGACCAAGTCTCCTACCTTGAAAGCTGGTGCAGGTTTACGAAATTTATCTGCTGCTTTCTTGTACCTTTCTTGAGCCGATTCCAGATTTTCCTTTAGAAGATCCATATTCTTCTGTAAAGACGTGATTCTTTCAGCCACTGCTGGTAAAGGCGTTTCTATGGGAAATCGTGGTAGAATGTTAGGATGATAACCTAGATTAGAGTAAAAAGGAGACTGTTTAGTGGAGGCACTCTGAGAGTTGTTATACGAGAACTCAGCTAATGGAAGTAGATCCACCCAATCATCCTGTAGGTGGCAGATAAAGCAGCGGAGATACTGCTCCAGGGTTTGATTGGTTCGTTCGGTCTGTCCATTAGTCTGGGGATGAAAAGCAGAAGAAAGGTTTACTTTAATGTCCAATGCTGCACAGAAATTTTGCCAAAACCTAGAAGTGAATTGCACCCCTCGATCCGAAATAACCTCATCCGGTACTCCATGTAAGCGAAACACATCTTTAATCATCAAATCTGATGTCTGTTTTGCAGTGGGTAAGCCGACACAAGGGATAAAATGAGCTGCCTTTGTTAGACGGTCAACCACCACTAGAATGGTGTTCTTCCCCTGAGAGGTTGGTAACTCACAATGAAGTCCATAGAAATGGATCCCCACGGGCGGGACAGGGTGGGAAGAGGCTGTAACAGACCAGTTGGTGAGGAGCGAGGTGTTTTGAATCTTGCACAGACCTCACATGAAGTGACATAATTCAAAACATCCTTCCTGCAAGTGGGCCACCAAAAGAAATGAGAAAGAAATTCCTGTGTCTTTAGAATTCCTCTATGCCCAGCTATCTTGGAATCGTGAATGAGTTGCAATACTCTTAATCTGACTGTTTCAGGAATATACAGACGTTGTCCCTGAATCCACACACCATTCTTAAAGACAAGACTTACGTCCCTTGGGGGTTGTGCCAAAAAGGAATCCGCATGGTATGCTTCCTTGATGTCCTTAAGTAGGTCTTGATTATGAATTACTCCTAGGAATCTAGAGTCAGGAAGAATAGTCTTAGGAGGAGTAATTGGACGTGTCTCTGCTGAGTAAATCCTAGAGAGTGCATCAGCCTTTCCATTGCGCGATCCTGGTCTATAAGAGATGATAAAATTAAATTGGTTTAAGAAAAGATTCCAGCGAGCCTGGCGAGGAGTCAGGCACTTAGCCGACCTGATAAACTCAAGGTTACGATGGTCTGACAGGACGACTATTTGCTGTGCAGCTCCTGAAGAAGGTGTCTCCATTCTTTGAAGGCGGCAATAATGGCCAACAACTCTCTATTGCCCACATCGTAGTTCCTCTCAGCCGAAGACAACTGCTGGGAAAAGAAGGCACAGGGATGCAAGACATTCTTCTCACCTGTTCTCTGAGAGAGTATAGCTCCAACGGCACAGTCTGAAGCATCCACCTCTATTATGAAGGCAAGCTCGGGGTTGGGATGTACTAGGATAGGTGCAGTGGTAAATTTATCTTTTAGACGGGAAAATGCTTCCTGGGCTTGGGGAGTCCAGGAAAAACCTAGACTCTTTCCGGGTAAGTTGAGTGATAGGTGACACTACCTCAGAGAAATTTCTAATGAAACGTCTATAGAAGTTGGCAAACCCGATGAAGCGCTGTACCTCCTTCACATTTCTAGGACTTGGCCAATCCTTGATGGCTTGGGTTTTGCTTCCATCCATACTAATTCCTTGTGTAGACAGTACATACCCCAGAAATTGAATTTCGGTCCTATGGAATTCACACTTTTCAAGTTTGATGTAAAGATGATTTTGTCTTAGACGTTCCAAGACCATTCTCACATGTCCATGATGTTCCTCTGTGGAGTTAGAAAAAATTAGAATATCATCCAAATAAATTACCACGAATGTATCTAGGAGATCCCTGAAGATGTCATTCACCAAGTGTTGGAAAGTGGCTGGGGCGGTACTCAGACCAAAAGGCATAACTAGATATTCAAAGTGTCCATAGCGTGACCTGAATGCAGTCTTCCATTCATCCCCAGGTCTAATACGGACTAAGTTATAGGCCCCACGAAGATCTAGTTTAGAAAAAATTTTGGCATGTCGCACTCTCTCCAATAACTCAGGGATTAAAGGCAATGGATAACGGTTTCTAATAGTAACCTTATTGAGTTCCCTATAGTCTACGCATGGTCTCAGAGATCCATCTTTCTTCTTTACAAAGAAGATGGGTGCATCTGCAGGAGATGAAGAGGGGCGTATGAAGCCCTTGGCTAGATTTTCATCTATGTAATCCTTTAAAGCCTTTAGCTCGGGCCCCGCCAGGGGGTAGATCTTACCAAAAGGTATCTCTGCTCCAGGCAATAATTCAATTGGACAATCATATGGATGGTGAGGAGGAAGCTGGTCAGCGTTCTTCTTGTCACATAAATCCACATAGTCCTGGTATACAGCTGGTAGTTCAGGGACTGACATGATTCCTTTAGGAACAGAGCAAGCTGAAACTTTTGGACTCATCTGTTTCTCTGGAAAGTGTAATTCCTTGGTCTCCCAGTTAATGGTAGGATTCTGAGCCTGCAGCCATGGTAGCCTAGAATAATGGGAAAGTGGGGAGAAGAGATAAGCATAAAGGACAGTTTCTCTTGATGATCTTTACCCATAAGAACCCTCAAAGGCTCTGTTTCCTGATCCACTGGTCCAGAGGTCAGCAGGGAGCCATCCACAGTTTCCATCTGTACTGGAGTAGCCTTCTTCACTGAACGTATTCCCTGTTTCAGAGCAAAGGAGACATCCATAAAATTTCCACTTGCCCCTGAGTCGATCATAGCAGAGCTAGACACCCAAGCTGAGTCAACCCAGAGTTTGATGGAAAGAAAGCAATGAGAATTGTTTTTCTTACAACTCAGCTGGGACACCGCTGAGGAAACTTGAAAAATGGCAGCGTTTACACAGTCAACGTCCTCAGAGGTAACGGAGTTTAAGTCCGAGAAATCAAGATCTGTTGCTGCAGATCTCTCTGGAGCCTGAGGCTCGGACCTGACAGATCCCCTCTCGCAACACTCACAATGAATGAGTGCTGCAGTAGTCTTACGAGAACGGCTGGGGCAGTTTATAATGAAGTGCCCTGACTTACCACAATAGAAACATAGATTCTCCTTAAAACGATGTTCCTTGCGTGCATCACTAACCCGTCGTTGTAAAGAGTCTACCTGCATGGGTTCAGGTTCAGGTTCCCGTGTAATCCTACTCAAAGGTTCCTTAGCTGGAGAGGAAGGTAGGAAAAGGTTAGTACGATTGCTTTCGAACCATCTCTCTTGCCTGCGTTCAGTCAGACGAGTATCAATACGGATGCAGTAGTTAATAAAGTCACCTAACGCAGTGGGAGGGTCGGCACGAGCAAGTTTATCCTTAATCAGTGGAGATAACCCCTTTCGAAAAATAGATTTTTTTGGCGGAACTGTCCCAGGTGGTATCAAGGGCCCATCTCCTGAAATCCAAGGCATATTCAGCTACCGAGTGCTTACCTTGGCGCAAAGCTAACATGGCTGCTTCAGCTGTTGCACCTCGATTGGGGTCATCAAACACCTGCCCATGGCTGAAATAAAATCATCAAGGTGATTCAAACAATCATCCTCAGTCTCAATCAGAGGGTTTGCCCACATTAAAGCCTTGTTGGTAAGCAACATAATTATAGTAAGCACCTTAGATCGTTCAGTGGGAAATTGTGAAGCATGTGCAGAAAAAAAAAGATTGCATTGATTAATAAATCCCCTGAATTTCTCACGTTCACCGCCAAAACGAAAAGGGGGCAACTTGGGAATCCCAGCACTCGGGGCTACGGCAGGAGCCTGGACTCGCCCCTCTAGAACCTCAATCCTGGCTCGCAAATCCTGGGTAGTCTGTCCAACCACTTGCAAATTGTGATTATTGAGGTCCTGTAGATTTGTAAAACGGGTCTTTATATTCTGCAAATCTGCAAGGATATTATCAGTCACTCCGCAAAGTTCCTTTATGCGGGCCTCCATTTTCCAGATCTTTTAAGACAGGATTACTGGAAGAAGAGGAGAGAAAAAAAAACAATAGTGTTCACCTGTGGCAACACTGCAGAGAGAAAAAAAAAATTAAGGGAACTGCTCACCTGGAATGGTTGTGAGAAGTCACAACCACTATCATCACAGAAAGTTTCAACCAGACATCTGATATCCAGAGTTACAGCAGACAAAAAAGAGAAAAGAAAGGAAAAAAAAAAAAAACAATAGTGTTTACCTGTGGTAACACTGCAAAAAGAAAAAACTTAAGGGAATTGCTCACCTGGAATGGTTGTGAGAAGTCACAACCACTGTCATCACAGAAAGTACAACCGGACGTCTGATATCCACAGTACAGCAGACACAGCCTTCCAGACCCAGCAGACACTAACGTTTTGGCTTCAGAATCTTGTAATGTATGTAGTACAGTTCATATAGCGTCTTGTGCTTGGGTGCGATGAAAACACAGGAGTCACAGGTTTGATATAGAAAAGTCCTGTATTACTTCATACAAGTTGGCAGAAATAGTCACACAGTTTGCAGACACAGAAACAGGAGACACAGCAGGCCAGAGTAATCCAAGCTCAGCAATCACTCTCCAATACAGATTCAGGATCTTCTTCTCTGTTACCGTAAGTCCATGCAAACGTGGGTCTTTCAAAGAGCAGGGTTCAGAGTCCACAAGTGCTTCAGAGTTCCTCAGTAGGAATAGCTGGAGTACAAGGTCCAAGGCTTACAGGAGTCAAGTCACAGGTTCACTGCAGGCTAGATTCTGAAGCACTGATTGCTCAGCTGTGGCTGCTTAAGAAGCAAAGGAGAGAATCAGGGCGGGAACATGCAAGCTGGAAACTCCATTTTGACTGAGGGCAAGATAGCTGCAGCAAGACAGAAAGTAAAATGGCTGACGAAACAAACTGAGTTTCAGGAATATATACATAGAACCTTACAAGGATTGGCCTCGATGTGAAACAGAATGTAGGGACTTTTCACTCTATGCTGACAGTCCCTTTAAACCTAAGTTCTCTCTCATACCATCCAACATATCAATTTTCAGCATCACTCTGGTATTTCGGTGCCATCTTGTAAGCGCAGTTTCTGACTGGCTGGAAATCAGAAGCTATGTCTTAAGTAGAGTTGAGCGAATTTCTTCGTGTCCCTGCTTATTCAGCAAGCTGTAGCGCTTACCGATTAAGCTGCAGCAGTAACCCGGATACCTGGAGCGCTCCCGATCAGCTGTTTGGCGCCACAACTGCATGTGTCGCGGCTGTGTGACAGTCACAACACATACATGGAGAGCCTGTGTGTTGAGCTCTCCTTCCATGTACTGTGACACATGCAGCTGCGGTGCTGATCAGCCAGCACGCTCCATGTATCTGGGTTCCCGCTGTAGCTTATTCGGTAAGCGCTATAGCTTGACGAATAAGTGGGGACCTGAACAAATTTGCTCATCTCTAGTCATTAGCTCTTAATGCAAGTATATGACAGCTTCAACAATGTTCTCATAGATTAGATCTGGTCATGGTGTTAAGGTATTTATCTATGTGGTGTAGTCATGGTGTGATGGTATTTGTCCTTTGTATGTACAGTCATGGCCAAAAGTTTTGAGAATGACACAAATATTCTATTTTCACATGATCTGCTGCCCTCTGGTTTTTATTGTGTGTTTGACAGATGTTTTTATCACAGACAGAAATATAATAATTGCAAACATATGAGTAACAAAAGCTTATATTGACAGTTAGAATGAGTTAATGCAGCAAGTCAATATTTGCAGTGTTGACCCTTCTTCTTCAGGACCTCTGCAATTCTCCCTGGCATGCTCTCAATCAACTTCTGGACCAAATCCTGACTGATAGCAGTCCATTCTTGCACAATCAATGCTTTCATTTTGTCAGAATGTTTAGGTTTTTGTTTGTTTACCCGTCTCTTCATGATTTACCACAAGTTCTCAATGGGATTAAGATCTGAGGAGTTTCCAGGCCATGGACCCAAAATCTCTATGTTTTGTTCCCTGAGCCATTTAGTTATCACCTTTGCTTTATGGCAAGGTGCTCCATCATGCTGGAAAAGGTATTGTTGATCGCCAAACTGCTCTTGGAGGGTTGGGAGAAGTTGCTCTTGGAGGACATTCAGGTACCATTCTTTATTCATGGCTGTGTTTTTAGGCAAGACTGTGAGAGAGCCGATTCCCTGGGCTGAGAAGCAACCCCACATGAATGGTTTCAGGATGCTTAACAGTTGGCATGAGACAAGACTGGTGGTAGCGCTAACCTTGTCTTCTCCGAATGAGGCGTTTTCCTGATGTCCCAAACAATCGAAAAGGGGATTCATCAGAGAAAATAACTTTACCCCAGTCCTCAGCAGTCCACTGCCTGCACCTTTTGCAGAATATGAGTCTGTCCATGATGTTTTTTCTGGAGAGAAGTGGCTTCTTTGCTGCCCTCCTTGAGACCAGGCCTTGCTCCAAGAGTCTCCGCCTCACAGTGCGTGCAGATGCACTCACACCTGCCTGCTGCCATTCCTGTGCAAGCTCTGCACTGCTGGTAGCCTGATCCCGCAGCTGAAACACTTTTCAGAGACGGTCCTGGCGCTTGCTGGTCTTTCTTGGGTGCCCTGAAGCCTTTTTGGCAACAATGAAACCTCTCTCCTTGAAGTTCTTGATGATGCGATAGATTGTTGACTGAGGTGCAATCTTTCTAGCTGCGATACTCTTCCCTGTTAGGCCATTTTTGTGCATTGCAATGATGACTGCACGTGTTTCTTTAGAGATAACCATGGTTAACAGAAGAGAAACAATGATGCCAAGCACCAGCCTCGTTTTAAAGTGTCCATTGGTGTCATTCTTACTTAATCATGACAGATTGATCTCCAGCCATGTCCTCATCAACACCCAACCCTGTGTTAATGGAGCAATCACTGAAAAGAGGTTAGCTGGTCCTTTTAAGCCAGGGCTGCAATGATGTTGAAATGTGTTTTGGGAGATAAAGTTCATTTTCTAGCCAAATATTGACTTTGCAAGTAATTGCTGTTAAGCTGATCACTCTTTATAACATTCTGGAGTATATGCAAATTGCCATTAGAAAACGTGAAGCAGTAGACTTTGTAAAAATTTATATTTGTGTCATTCTCAAAACTTTTGGCCATGACTGTAGTATTTTTCGGCCATTATGTAGTGGTAATATATGATCTGTTCAGGAACAGGAATTGGTGGTATGTATTCCTTGTATGTGGTATTTTTTGGTCACTGTGATGGTAATATGTGGTCTGGTCATGGTGTGGTGGTATTTGTTCCTTGTCGTATTATTGCTCTTGGTATAGAGAATACTGTGATATGTATGGAGATCACTTGTTATGTGATATCAATAAAGGCATTTCTTTATTTCCAATAAAGATTAATTACTTGAGCATGATTTAACCTCTCCGTGTCATATGACTATTAGACAGTATCCCTTGTTCTGCTGTGTACGTGGCGCTTCCCACTTACTTCTGTCCACAGACCTTTGCTGGCTCCATGAATCCCTCTCCTGGAACCAGGGCAGAAATCAATCTAAGGGACTCATCATTTTGACAGGCCAAAAAAATGGTCTGCACAATATTTATTTTTGCCCTGTCAAAATGACTGCACTGCATAGCGGAGTTAAGCAGCAGCACCTCCACTCGTTCTTGTCACCATTGAGTCAAGAAGTGGAGTTTTTCCAAGAAAGGGCGGAGGGATTTTGAAAGGTTCACGTGGTGGAGGAGGAGCTAGGGTGGAGGTGGAGCTGGAGGTGGAGCCTGGGCGGAGTTTCAAGGGGGCCCCATAAATTTTGCCAGTATGGGTGTTAGAACTCTCCTGTTAGGTTTTTTCTATCTTGCTGGTCACATGACCTTTGTTGCCTATTTAATCCTGCTCCGCCCTTCTGGCGTTGCTGGACTTCATTGTAATTTCTACTCTTAAGCAAGCCGGGTGCTTTGTTACCTTTCTATATTAGTTTTGCCTGGTCTTTTGACCTCTATGTTCTATGTTGTTTGTTTTTCTTTTTACTGCTACAACTTCTGTTAGGAGGTGTCCATCTTTTCTCCCAGTCCCTAGTTCTTGTAGGGATCCCTCCCTCGCATCTATAGGACTTCGTACAGACTAGCTGAGGACTTTAGCGGGTCTGATCGCAGGATAGGGTTCTCCGTTACATCGTAGGGATCAAGCTTAGTTCTATCGTAGGGACAGATATCTCTTTCTTTCCTTAGTGCTTGTAGCAGATCATAACAGTAAGTCCAGCCCAAGAAAAATATCTCTAAGGAAAGATTTCCTGTTTCCCTAATGGTGTCGGTTCAGGAGTTGGCTCAACGCCTGCAGGGACTCTCTCTGGAGGTATCCGAGCTTCAGCAACACGTGAGTAGCTGTTCTGGAGCACATTTCGTGGAGCCAAAGGTACGTTTGCCTGATTTATTTTTTGGTGAACAAGATTTTTTTACTTTTAAAAATGCTTGCTTGTTGTATTTTCGTTTGAGACCCAGATCCTCTGGTGATGAATCACAGCGCATGGTGTTCATAATGTCACTTTTGCGCAAATTATCTCAGGAGTGGGCCTTTTCTCTGCAACCTAGTGATCCATGCTTTAGATCAGTAGATAGTTTTTTTTCTGCTTTGGGGTTGTATGATGATCCTGATAGTGTCTCATCAGCTGAGACAGAGTTGAGACGTTTGAGGCAGGGATCAGGTAATGTGGAAAAATATTGTACTCACTTCCGACGGTGGTCTACTCAGGTGGGGTGGAACGATTCAGCTTTGAAAAGTTTGTTTCTTGCAGGGCTAAGTGAAAGGGTTAAAGATTTGCTGATTGCTTATCCCATACCTGGTAACTTGCAAGAGGCTATGCAATTAGCTATACGGGTGGATAGGAGACTGCGTGCAATGGTTAATGAGAGTAAATCCTCTGCCATGTCAGCTCCAAGTCTTGAGAGGGTCTGTACTGACATTGGAGAGCCGATGGAGATTGGAGCGATGGCACCTCGCTCTCAGGAAAAAGACCGCAGGTTTTCTGAAGGTTTGTGCTTTTATTGCGGCAAATATGACCATTTCATTAAGAACTGTGTGTGTTGTGAATGTTTTGGAAATGAATTCTGAGCAGAAGCTCCCTCTGGTGGTTACAAACAGTACTGAACCATTCAATGAGGATTGGCAATCAGGATTCACAGACTGGCTTGATATAAGGGAGGTTCCCTCCCACCATGGTTGCCGGTGATCAATTGTTCTTGTCTCAACTGTGGTTCCTGGTTCACTTGGAAGCTTGCTGAGTCTTGCCTCTTCTTCTGCTTTCAGATAAGATATTTTCTGTTTTTGTTTTTGTGCTTACCATTTGCATATTTCTCTGCATTTCTGTGAGGTTAGCCAGGTCCCCCCCCGGGGGGCTTGGGCTCCTCTCAGTTCCGCTGGAGCCACTGTTATTTGTTCATTTGCCTTTTCCAGTTTTTTCAGTGGCTGCGGCTTAGTTTTGTTACACCAGAGAACTGATTTAGGTGGTAGAGGTCGTGTGATCTCAGGTGTTTTTGCAATCAGTAGCGTTGGCATTTTTTAGGGTTTTTTTTGGATTGCAGTGAGTATCCTTTCTATCCTTTTCTGTCTAGGCAGATTGGGCCCCAGCGTTTGCTCATACTATTTTCTGTCTGTGTCTGTATTTCCTCTTGTCTAACCGCCATTACATGTTTGGGGGCTTCCTATGTTCTTTGGGGATCTGCTCCGGGGCAGATAGCTTTCCTCTTTCTATCTTTAGGTGTAGTTAATCTCTCAGGCTGTGACGAGGCGTCTAGGACCAATGTAGGAACGCTCCACGGCTGCCTTTAGTTGTGGTGGTTAGTCAGGGTACTGCAATCCAATAGATTCCAACCTCTCTGGTGTATTGCTGTTTTTGCCTGCTCTCCTCAGCTATCGAAACATAACAGTATCACCGGCCAAACTGAAAATTATATGGTACTCACAGGGAAAAATATTTTGGAAAGAAAGAAGTTGTCAGAGTTGTCAGAGATTTTGTTTTTTTTCTGTTTCTTGCATTTTTTCCCTCTTATTCTCTGGGTGCTGAGGAGGATTTTTTTTTTCTCAATAGAGCTTGCACAGCTGTCTGGCCGTGTGGATCAACTTGCCACTGAGGTTCGTAGTATTGCTGCCTATCTTGCTGGGTTGCCGGTTGTGGAACCTAGGATTCCCATGCCAGATTTGTTTTTGGGAGATCGGGCCAAATTTCTGAATTTCAAAAATAACTGTAAGTTGTTTTTTGCCTTAAAACCTAAGTCCTCAGGGAACGCAGCACAGCAGGTTTAAATTGTCATCTCTCTCCTGCACGGCGATCCTCAGGATTGGGCTTTTTCCCTGACACCTGGGGACCCTGTTTTGAGTGATGTTGATGCATTTTTTCTGGCTCTGGGGTTATTGTACGATGAGCCTAATGTCACTGATCAAGCTGAAAGAACCTTGTTGGCATTAAATCAGGGGCTTGAGGACGCTGAGTTGTACTGTCAGAAATTCCAAAAATGGGCAGTCCTAACCAAATGGAATGATGATGCTTTGGCAGCCCTTTTTCGGAAGCGGCTGTCAGAGAATGCAAAGGATGTTATGGTGGGTTTCCCTGCTCCCTCTGGTCTGAATGATTCTATGTCATTAGCGATTCAAATTGACAGACGTTTGCGTGAGCGTAGAGGTATGCGTGGAATAGTGTTGCCTTGTGAGCCAGCTTCTGAACCCATGCAGTGTGATAGAGTGGCTTCTGGGGCACAGCGCCATGAGTTTCGAAAACGCAATGGGTTATGTTTCTATTGTGGTGACGCCTCTCATGCTATTTCTGTCTGTCCTAAGCGGGGAAGACGTTTTACACGCTCAGTTGTCTTGGGTAGTGTTCTGACTAAATTTCTGTTGACTGTTACCCTGATTTGCTCCCTGTCCACATTTTCTGCTCAGGCTTTTGTTGATTCGGGAGCAGCTATTAACCTGATGGATTTTGACTTTGCCAAACGTTGTGGGTTTCTCATGATACCCCTACGGAAGTCTATTCCCCTACTGGGGATTGATTCTACCCCTTTGGCTGAGAATAAACCCCAGTTTTCTACTCAGGTGATAATGAGGGTTGAACCTGATCGTCAGGAGAGTTGCAAATTTTTGGTACTGTATAATCTGCATGACATTATTGTACTAGGTTTCCCTTGGTTACAGTCTCATAATCCTGTTTTGGATTGGAAATCTGTGTCTGTAACCAGTTGGGGCTGCCAATGTGTTAATGCCAACACTCCTGTTTTTTCTGCCTCTCCCCAGTCTCAGGATGTTCCTGACTTTTTGACTGATTTTTCTGATGTGTTTAGCGAAAGTAAATCTGCATCCTTGCCCCCCCATAGGAGCTATGACTGCGCTATTGAATTAGTGCCTGGTAGTAAATTCCCTAAAGGTCGCCTTTTTAACTTGTCTGTACCTGAACATGACGCTATGCGGTCTTATATCAAGGAGTCATTGGAGAAGGGTCATATCAGACCATCCTCTTCACCCTTGGGTGCCGGTTTTTTCTTTGTGGCCAAAAAGGATGGTTCATTAAGGCCGTGTATTGATTATCGTCTCTTGAACAAGATCACTGTGAAATTCAATATCCGTTACCCTTGATTTCTGACCTGATTTTCAGGGTGAAAAGTGCTACTTGGTTTACCAACTGGACCTCAGGGGGGCGTATAACCTTATTCGCATTAAGCACGGGGATGAATGGAAGACGGCGTTTAATACCCCAGAGGGGCATTTTGAATACCTAGTGATGCCCTTTGGGCTCACTAATGCTCCTTCCGTCTTCCAGTCCTTCATGAATGACATTTTCAGGGATTTTGTGGATAAATTTCTGATTGTTTATTTGGATGATATCTTGATTTTTTCCAATGACTGAGACTCTCATGTGAAACATGTTCGGACTGTGTTCCAGATTTTGAGAGAGAATGCTCTGTATGTGAAGGGAACAAAGTGTCTTTTTGGCGTACAGAGGATCTCATTTCTGGGATTCATTTTGTCTCCATCTGTTATTGAAATGGACCCGGTCAAGGTTCAGGCCATCTGTGATTGGGTCCAACCTACTTCATTAAAGGCTCTTCAGAGATTCTTGGGTTTTGCCAACTTTTATCGTAAATTTATTGGTAATTTCTCTGTTATTGTTAAACCATTGACTGATTTGACCAAAAAGGGTTCTGATGTGGTGAATTGGCCTCCTGAGGCAGTCTCTGCGTTTCAGGAACTTAAGCAGAGATTCACTTCTGCTCCTGTTCTATGGCAGCCTGATGTTTCTCTGCCATTTCAGGTGGAGGTTGATGCCTCTGAAATTGGGGCAGGTGCCGTTTTGTCCCAAAGAGATCCTGAGACCTCTAAAAGTAACCCTTGTGCCTTTTTCTCTCGAAAATTTTCTCCAACTGAACGTAATTATGACGTGGGTAATCGGGAGTTATTGGCCATGAAGTGGGCTTTTAAAGAGTGGAGACATTGGCTGGAGGGAGCCAAACATCAGGTGGTGGTCCTCACGGACCATAAGAATCTGGTTTACTGGAATCAGCCAAGCGACTTAATCCTAGACAAGCCAGGTGGGCCTTGTTTTTCACACGTTTTAATTTTGTGGTTTCCTTTCTTCCTGGCACTAAGAATGTTAAGGCGGATGCCCTCCCGAGGAATATCCTTGCTGACTCTCCTGAGTTATCTGATCCTGCTGTTATTTTGAAAGAGGGTATAGTTCTTTCCGCCATCTCGCCCAATTTGAGACTGGCTCTGGAAGGGTGTCAGGAGGATAAACCCGAGCGCTGCCCTATTGGGAAATTGTTTGTCCCAGACCGGTGGAAAAAGAGTGTGATGTCTGAGATCCATTGTTCCGCGTTGGCCGGTCATCCCGGAATTTTTGGTACCAGAGACTTGGTGAGTCGATCCTTTTGGTGGCCTACTTTGTCTCGTGACGTCAGGGAATTAATGCAGTCCTGTGGGACTTGCTCTCGCTCCAAGCCTTGCTCTCGCTCTAGTGGTTTGTTGATGCCATTGCCTGTGCCAAGAGACCATGGACCCATATCTCTATGGATTTTATTTCCGACCTCCCTGTTTCTCAGAGAATGACCGTTATCTGGGTGATTTGTGATAGGTTTTCCAAGATGATACATCTTGTGCCATTACCTAAGTTGCCTTCCTCCTCCGAATTGGTGCCTTTGTTCCTTCAGCACGTGGTTCGGTTACACGGCATTCCTGAGAACATTGTGTCTGACAGAGGAGTCCAGTTTGTTTCCAGATTTTGGAGGACTTTTTGTTCTAAACTTGGTGTTCAATTGTCTTTCTCCTCTGCTTTTCATCCTCAGACCAATGGACAAACTGAGAGAACAAACCAGACATTGAAGACTTATCTGAGATGCTTTGTGTCTGCTGATCAAGATGACTGGGTCTCTTTTTTGCCTTTGGCTGAGTTTGCTCTTAATAATAGGGCAAGCTCTGCCACTTTGATGTCTCCATTTTGCTGCAATTTTGGGTTTCACCCTCGATTTTCTTCGGGACAGACGGAGGCTTCTGTCTGTCCGGGTGTTGACTCTGTTGTGGAGCGTATGCAGCAGATTTGGGACCAGGTAGTGGAGAGGTTGTCCCTCTCTCAGGAGAAGGCCCAGCGGTTTGCCAACCGGCATAGGACTGATGGTCCTCGGTTTAAAGTGGGGGACTTGGTCTGGTTGTCCTCAAGAAATATCCCTATGAGAGTTGCATCTCCTAAGTTTAATCCTAGGTTCATTGGACCTTATAAGATCATGGAGATTCTTAATCCTGTTTCCTTTCGTTTACTTCTTCCAGGGACATTTAAGATCCATAACGTGTTCCACAAGTCCTTATTGAAGAGGTTTGTCGAGCCAGTGGTTCCTATGGCTGCGCCTCCTGACCCTGTTTTGGTTGAGGGCAATCTGGAGTATGTGGTTGAGAAAATATTGGATTCTCGTTTTTCTAGACGGAAACTCCAGTATTTGGTTAATTGGAGAGGTTATGGTCAGGAGGACAATTCTTGGGTGTTTGCTTCGGACATCCATGCTAGGAGACTGATCCGTGCCTATCACCGAGCTCATCCTGACCGACCTGGTTGCACAAATGAGGGTTCGGTGACCCCTCCTCAAGGGGGGGGGTACTGTTATGAATGTTTTAGAAATGAATTCTGAGCAGAAGCTCCCTCTGGTGGTTACAAACAGTACTGAACTATTCAATGAGGATTGGCAATCAGGAGTTACAGACTGGTCTCATATAAGGGAGGTTCCCTCCCATCATGGTTGCCGGTGATCAATTGTTCTTGTCTCAACTGTGGTTCCTGGTTCACTTGGAAGCTTGCTGAGTCTTGCCTCTTCTTCTGCTTTCAGATAAGATATTTTCTGTTTTTGTTTTTGTGCTTTCCATTTGCATATTTCTCTGCATTTCTGTGAGGTTAGCCAGGTTCCCCCCGGGGGCTTGGGCTCCTCTCAGTTCCTCTGGAGCCACTGTTATTTGTTCATTTGCCTTTTCCAGTTTTTTCAGTGGCTGCGGCTTAGTTTTGTTACACCAGAGAACTGATGTAGGTGGTAGAGGTCGTGTGATCTCAGGTGTTTTTGCAATCAGTAGAGTTGGTATTTTTTAGGGTTTTTTTGGATTGCAGTGAGTATCCTTTCTATCCTTTTCTGTCTAGGCAGATTGGGCCCCAGCGTTTGCTCATACTATTTTCTGTCTGTGTCTGTATTTCCTCTTGTCTAACCACCATTACATGTTTGGGGGCTTCCTATGTTCTTTGGGGATCTGCTCCGGGGCAGATAGCTTTCCTCTTTCTATCTTTAGGTGTAGTTAATCTCTCAGGCTGTGACGAGGCTCTAGCACCAACGTAGGAACGCTCCACGGCTGCCTTTAGTTGTGGTGGTTAGTCAGGGTACTGCAATCCAATAGATTCCAACCTCTCTGGTGTATTGCCGTTTTTTGCCTGCTCTCAGCTACCAAAACATAACAGGGTAGGATCCAGCGAGGGTAATTTGATAAACCCTATGTCAGCTTTTTTTAGTCGCTTTGGGATGTCACTGTGGGAGCTTAGAGCTCTTGCTTCCTACATCTCCAGAGCTCAGGCCACGCCCCCACCGTTTGTCTTTTTCAATGCAGAATTGGCTGGAATTGAGATCAGATGCCATGTCATATTTGGAAAGCCCCTGATGTGCCTGTGGAAACCCCCCAATTCTAACTCCATCCCTAACCCCAACACACCCCTAACTCTAATCCCAACCCTAACCCTAATCCCACTCACAAACCGAACCCTAACACACCCCTAACCCAAACCCTAACCCTAACTTTAGTCCCAACTCTAACCCTAACCCTAATAGGAAAATGGAAATAAATACATTTTTTATATTTTATTATTTTTCCCTAAGGTGGTGATAAAGGGAGGTTTGATTTACTATTTATAGCGGGTTTTTATGATTGGCAGCTGTCACACGCAAAAAAACACACTTTTTATTGCAAATAGTTTTTCATCACCACATTTTGAGAGCTATAATTTTTCCAAAATTTGGCCTCAGAGTCATGTGAGGTCTTATTTTTTGTGGGACAAGTTGACGTTTTTATTGGTACCATTTTCGGGCACATGACATTTTTTGATCGCTTTTTATTAAGATTTTTAGGAGACAGAATGAACAAAAAACAGCAATTCATGAATTTCTTTTGGGGGGAGCGTTTATACTATTCAACGAGTGGTAAAATTTATAAAGCAGTTTTATTTTCGGGTTAGTACGATTACAGCGATACCTCATTTATATCATTTTTTTATGTTTTGGCGCTTTTACATAAGAAAAACCATTTTATATAAAAAATAATTCATTTTGCATCGCTTTATTCTGTGAGTTATAACTTTTTTATTTTTTTGCTGATTATGCTGTATGGCAGCTTGTTTTTTGTGGGACAAGATGATGTTTTCATCATGTTTATTTATATCCGTCTTTTTGATCACGTGTTATTCCACTTTTTGCTCGGCGGTATGATGATAAAGCATTTTTTTACCTTTTTTTTAAGTCGTTCAATAAAGGGGTTAACTAGAGGGACAGTTTTATAGGGCGGGTCGTTACGAACGCGGCGATACTAAATATGTGTACTTTTTTTTGTCTTTTCTTTTTTTTATTTACATAAAGAAATGAATTTATTGATAAATCCTTTTTTTTCTTTATTTAGGATTTTTTTTTTACACATGTTAATTTTTTTTTTTTTTTACTTTGTCCCAGGGTGGGACATCACTATATATTGTCAGATCGCTAATCTGACAGTTTGCTTAGCACTCTGTCAGATCGCTGATCTGACAGGCAGTGCAGGAGGCTTTCTCACCGCCTGCTCTCAGCAGGTACTGAGAAGCCACCTCCCTACAGGACTCGGAAGGACGCCGTGGCCATCTTGGATCCGGGGGTCCTACAGGGAGGAGGCCCTTGGAACAGCGCAATCACATTGCACTGTTCTGATGGTCTCAGGTAAGCACGCAGGGAGCCACCTCCCTGCGTGATGCTTCCCTATAACGCTGGAACACTGCGATCATGTTTGATCGCAGTGTGTAGGGGGTTAAAGTGCCGTGAGCGGTCCGTGACCGCTCCTGTCTCTTAGAGACGGGTGTCAGCTGTGATAATCAGCTGACACCCGGCCGCGATCAGCTGCGCTCCCCCTGTGAGCGCAGCTGATCGGGTATAACGTATTATCTCGTCCTTGTGAATTAAGTCCCATGGCACATGGACTGCATAGTACTTCAGATGGCAGAAAGGGGTTAATCAGATTACGTCAGTTCGATTTAATCGCAAGTGGGAAAGAGCCCTTTTTCTATTTCCCACCTCAAGGAATCTTTTCCCTTTTTCTAAATACATGATATGGCAAACTAAATTGTAGCATAAAAAATACAACTCATCATGGAATAAACAAGACCCCAAATGGCTATATTTACTGATAAATAAAAATGTTATCTTTCCAATTCATATAGTATTTGGATAGCAATGAGAGGTTCGGGCAAAATATGAATTTGCATGCTTACTCCAGACTCCATGATTTTGCCATTTTTGTGTCATCCTCCACCACCATATCAACAGAGTGATCACACTACCCTCGATTTAGACTTTTTAAGAGTGTTTATAATGACCTCATTAAAAAATTTTAAATAAAAAAAGGTAATTATGGCACTCCGGTGGATTATTTCTTTTTTTCCTTGGTGGATTTGTGCTTTGCTATATTATCCCATCAAGACATCTGATTTACATTTGTTTTTTTACTGTATGTACATAATTATACATATTTATTTATTAGAGTTGAGCGAAACATGTCGGTCAGAGTCAAAAGTCGCCAACTTTTGCCAAAGTCGGGTTTCGTTGGCCGAAACCCGACCATAGCGTGCAGTCGGCCATGCGGTCGTCGACCCCAGCAACCAAGTCGGTTTTCCCATAATGCTTGCAGGCGCCTTTTTTCAGCCAATGAACAGGGATGTACACTGTGGGTAACAAGATTACATGGGCAGCGTCCACCACCATCTTAGAGAAGGGCATTGCAGTGATTGGCTTGCTTTGAGGGGCCTCATAGTGGCTATAAAAGCCCTGAGCGCCGACCTTCATTTTACTTCTGCCGATATTAACAGTAGGGAGAGGTTGCTGACGCTGTTTATCAGTAGGGAGAGAGTTAGGGCTGGAAAGAGAAGTTCTTCTGTGCTTGTGCTGATAGCAATTGTGCTGTACAGTTAGTGTGCAGTGACAGGGGAGGATTTTCTTGCGTGCAGCAGCGCTGGTTATTAGGCTGCCTGATAGCTGAATTGCTTTGTGTACACTGCTGTGCAGACTGCTTTTTACACAGCACTAATACTTTTATTCTTTTTTTTCAGCACACTTACCGACCGTTCATTTTTTCCCACACCGTATAGAGCTGTACGCTCCTCACACACTACCGTGTAACGGCTGGTATCACGGACAAATACATGTTGACTATCTGTGTGTGACTCCGAAAAAATATACAGAGAATGCAATTTTCCCCTACACCGTATACAGCTGTACGCTTCTGAGACAGTACCATATATCTGCTCTTTGTATTACGGTCAAATCCATACTGAGTGAGCGTCTGTGTGTGACTCCGGAAATATATGAGATTGCAATTTTCCCCTACACCGTATACAGCTGTACACTTCTGAGACAGTACCGTATATCTGCTCTTTGTATTACGGTCAAATCCATACTGAGTGAGAGTCTGTGTGTGACTCCGGAAATATATACAGGGATTTAAATTTTCCCCAAAAACGTATACAGCTGTCCGCTTCTGATACAGTACCGTATATCTGCTCTTTGTATTACGGTCAAATCCATACTGAGTGAGCGCCTGTGCGTGACTCCGGAAATACATACAGAGATTTAAGTTTTCCCCTACGCCATATACAGCTGTACGCTCCTCATAAAGTACCATATATCTGCTGGTAGTTTTGGATTTTTGGTACATTTTCCCAAAGGTGAGGAAGTATGGTGGAAGAGGCCGCAGACGTGGGCGGGGGGGGGGCAGCTGGGAATGATGGTGGTGGTGGTGATGCATCTGCTGGTAGTGCCAAAAGCCCAATAGCACCTAAGGCAGGAGGTGTTGAGCCTGTGTCATTGTCTGGCTCCAGAAGGCCTGGAAGGCTCCCTTTTCTGGGAGTATGTAAACCGCTTTTAAAGCTGGAGCATCAGGAACAGGTTTTGGCTTACATTGCCGAAACAGCCTCCAGCTCTATCGCCTCCTCTTCTGAAGTTTCAAAAAATGCAAGCACTGAGTTGTCAGTGCAGGCTCCTGGTCAGGAACAACACCTTTCCTTGTGTCCTTCACTCCCACCAAAAGTGAAGGATGCGGCAGGCCACACTTCAGATTACTCCATGGAGCTCTTTTCACATACCATGCCTGGGTTATCAAGTCAAATCCTGAATTCCCCAGTCCATGATGAATATGACATGGAGGGCATTGATGCACAGCCACTGCTATCTGATTCTGCTGGTACAATCACCCAGAGCACTGCATTACCCTTGCAGTCTACTGAGCCAGAATCTGACCCTGATGAAACTCAGGTGCCCCTTCTCGCATACGATACCACCTTACACGGTGACACAGAGGATGGTGCAGATGAAATTGAAGAGGAGGTGATAGATGACCCAGTTGTTGAACCGGATTGGCATCCATTGGGGGAAGAGGGTGCCGCTGGCAATAGCTCAGAAGAGGAGGAGGATCAGCGGCAGGCATCGACATCGCAGCTGCGGTTATCTGGCAGGCCCGTAGCAGTCCAAAACGTGTTAAAAAAAACAAAAAGAGTTGCAGGACAGCTTGGCCAGACGGTCAAATTAGCACAACGTGCAAGCACTGAAAATTTATCCCATAGTAGGAAGAGTGCAGTGTGGCACTTTTTTGACCAAAATCCTATTGATGAGGCAAAGGTTATCTGTAAGAAGTGTGGATGGACCTTTAGCTGAGGGAAAAATCTCTGAAAATTGAATACCAGTTGCATGCTTAGACATTTAAACACCATGCACTTGCAAGCGTGGACGGACTACAAAACCTGAGTGGCTTTGAAAGCCTACATTGCCAAACTGATCTCATTAGAGATGATGCCCTTCCGTTTGGTTGAAAGTGCAGCGTTCCGAGAGCTCATGTCCTACGCTGTCCCACACTATGACCTACCCAGTCGGCACTTCTTTTTTAGAAAATCCATCCCTGCCCTCCACCTGCATGTGAAAGACTGAATTGTCCATGCGCTCAAACAATCAGTGAGTGGAAAGGTGCACCTCCCAACAGATGCATGGGCCAGTGGGCATGGCCAGGGCCGTTACGTGTCCATCACTGCGCACTGGGTTAATGTGGTGGATGCAGGGTCCACAGGGGACAGCGGCGGTGGAACAGTGCTGCCTAGCCCACGGTATAGGCAACAGTTGGCTGTAGACGTTCGACCCTCCTCCTCCAGAAGCAAAAGCTCGTCGACAGAGCGCAGTCGCATGAGCACTCCATCCGCAGCTGCCAGTGTTGCACACGAGGTGTACCACTAACGATCAGCTAGTGATAAGCATCAGCAGGCTGTTTTAAAGATGATGTCTTTGGGTGACAACAGACACACCGCGGAGGTACTGGCCGACTACTTGCAGCGAGAAACTGAGTCATGGCTGGGCAGTCTACATCTTGAGCCAGGCAAGGTAGTCAGTAATAACGGCAGTAATTTTGTGTCGGCCATAGCCCTGGCAAAATTCAGACACATACCTTGCCTGGCTCACACCTTGAACCTGGTGGTGCAGTGGTTCATAAATAATTATCTGGAGTTAACAGCCCTGCTCCAAACGGTGCGAAGACTGTGCTTGCACATCCGTCGCTCGCCCGTAGACTCCAGTCGTATGCAGAGGCTGCAGCGATAGCTTCACCTCCCCAAGCACCGCCTAATCATAGACGTTGCAACAAGGTGGAACTCCTCCATGCACATGATTGAGAGGCTGTGCGAACAGAGGCAGGCTCTAATGCATTTGTGGCAGGATACACGGGCAGGTAGTTTGAGGGCGGACATGGAGTTGTCGGGTCTGCAGTGGTCAAAGCTGAAAGACCTCTGTAAAGGCCTTCAGTGTTTTGAGGAATGCACACGGCTGAAAAGCGCAGACGACGCCATCATAAGCATGAGCATCCCACTTATGCGTCTACTCATGCAAACTTTGACGCACATTAAGGATCAGGCGTCTGCAGCATGGGAGGAGAAGGGAAGCCTTCATGACAGTCAGGCATTGTCTGCTAGGGAACTGTCCTGGACGAGGTGGAGGAAGAAGAGGAAGAGGAGGAGGATGAGGGGGATGATTATTTTGGGGAGGATGATGCTTCTCAGGGGGCAAGAGAAAATGTTGGCTTGCCAAGGTCAGGTACAGGGTTTGTGTGTGACTGGAGGGACGTGGATTTGGCAGAAAGTGCTCATCCACACACCACTGGCAGTGAATCATTGACACCTGGAACATTGGCCCACATGTGTGATTATGTCTTGCGGATCCTAAAAAGGGACCCCCGCATTGCCAAAATTATGAAGGATGATGACTACTGGTTGGCCAGCATCCTCGATCCACACTATAAAGGCAAATTACAGAACGTCATGCCACAGGAGAACCTAGAGCTAATACTGGCGAACAAACAAGCAACTCTGGTGAACCGTTTGTTAGAGGCATTCCATCACATAGCAGCGGTGCTTGTTCTACCACGAGCCGTAGTGGGCCAAATGGAAGAGATGCTCGTGGTGCACACAGCCGAAGTGGCGTTGGAGACAGGTTTCATGATCATGTTGTGGTCTGATTTCTCGAGTAACGCTCACACGACTGGTAATACTGTATCGATTGCAACAGACAGGAGACATCAGTTGTCAACTATGGTTCAAAATTACCTCTCCACCCCTATCAATGTTCTCCCTCACAGTTCATTCCCCTTTGACTACTGGGCCTGTAAACTGGACACCTGGCCTGAATTGGCACAATATGCCTTACAGGAGCTCGCTTGCCCTGCTGGGAGTGTGCTATCAGAAAGAGTCTTCAGTGCTGCTGGATCAATCCTGACAGAAAGAAAGACCCGGCTGTCGACCCAAAATGTAGGTGATCTTACCTTCATTAAAATGAACCATGCCTGGGTTTCAAAGGATTTTGTACCACCTTCCCCGATGACACATAGGTTGCCAGCAAAATGGCTCGCTTTGTCCTCCTCTTCCTCCGACTTCTCCAATTCCTCCATTTGCAGCTGCTGAACGTCCAGCCCACACCTCAACATATGCCAGGTTTTCCACCTCTCTAACTGGGCTGTACCCCACCAGGTCCGGCGTCAGCACGTGGCACACCCGGGCAAGTGCCCGGGCCCTGAGCAGGTGTGGGGGCCCACTCGCAGTCAGAGACACCGGAGTACTATGAAGGGCCCTGTGCCAGTTTCCGGCGCTCACGAGTGTGCCCCCCCTGCTTGCTCAGGGCCCCAGCACTTGCAATACTTACCTCTCCCTGCTCCACCGCTGTGATGTCTTCTGCGTTTCCTGACAGTGACATTCAGCTCAGAGAGCGCAATGATGTCACGTCTGTGCGCTGTCTGCCTGAATAGTCACAGTGCAGAGAGCTGGAAGATGGCGATGCTGAGGAATCCAGAGTAGAGTAGTGCCCAGCCAGGAGAGGTATTTAATTTTTTTTTATAGTTGGAGCAATATATGGGGAGCATTATACACTGGAGAATTATATATAGGGCCCATCATACACTTGAGTATCATATATAGGGCCCATTATACACTGGAGCATCATCCATGGGGCACATCATATACTGGAGCATCACATGGGGCCCATTATATATGGCGCATCATATGGGGCACATTATATATGGAGCACCACATGGAGACCATTATATATGGAGCATTATATATGGGGACCAATATATTTGGAGCATTATATGTGGCTCATCACACACTGGTGCATTATATATGGGGCCCATCATTTACTAGAGCATCATATGGGGCTCATTATTTATGGGGCCTCATAATGGGCCCTTTAAATATGGAGCATCATATGGAGCACATATGGGGCCTATTCTGTATGGAGCATTATATGGAGCCCATTCTGTATGGAGCAATATATGGGGTTCATTATTCTGTATGGCACACTATGTGGTGCCCATAATACTGTATGGAGGACTATACTGTCTGTTTTTTGAGCTATTGTAGAATTTAAAATAGATATCAGTCATGTAATGTAAGAAGTGAAGTATTTGGCATTGTACTATACCTATATTTCTGTGCCGTATCGGAGCATCATGAATTGTGGTATGTGTTAAAGGGGCCCACTGACACTCTTTCACACGGGGCCCACGAAAACCTGGAGCCAGCCCTGCCCCCCCCACAACTTTAGCCAAATAACCCCCAGTTTTCAGTGCGTTACTATTATTATAAAGTTAATTAAGGTTGACAAGCTTAAGTAATAAGAATTGATGTCGTTGGCATTGAAATGGGCACTGTAGGTGTGTTTACTGTCCTCCATTCCCTACTGACTTTTATTCCTCATTGACTTGCATTGGGTCGGATTTTCGACTCCGACCCGACCTTTTCCATTAGTCAGCCGACTTCGTTCGACTCGACTTTTGAAAAAGTCGGGTTTCACGAACCTGACTCGACCCTAAAAAAGGCAAAGTCGCTCATCTCTATTATTTATACAGTATATATTTGTTTTTTGCTTTATATGCAGTGTGACTGATGAAGGGCTTTGTAGGACCGGAACGTTTCTTTATTTTTGGATTGCCTGCACAAAATAATATTATTATCTGCTCACAACATTTACTTGAGTGCCAAGTTTTCTACCAAAGTAAAAATTTTTAGAGGCGTACCTATAACATTCTTTTTCATATATGTATACCACCCTTAGTGCAAGGGCATTATCAGTTTATGATACCCACTCCTTAATAATGGGAAAACATGCATTTCTGTGGATTTACCTTCTCATTGAGGGAAATTCTTTTTGAAGTTTGAAACCAAAATAGCCAATGGGTTGTATTATTATATGATCCAGTGCATTGTTGTGGGCTGTCAGTTGGTTGTCACATAGGGAGTTCTCACAATGCATACAGGATATAGGGACCCCAACTAATGTCATTACTACTGTGCACCCGTGATGTCTAACAGGGCACAGCTTAGAGTGCTCTTAGTTTGGTTTGCTCTGTGACGTAACAGAGTCAGGTACTTTGCACTTTGTTCACATCGAATGACACTTAACTCGGTTTGTTTATGGTGCTTGCTCTCTACTCTGCTTTGCCATTGTGTCATGGGTGTATCGCCACGAAGATCGTCGCGATTGCACATTCTGACTTCTCGCAGCTGAGTTGCTGTTTCTTTGTGTTTGGTAGTGAGGGAGTTAATTTTACCTAGCTCTTGGCTAAGACTAGGTCCAGCCTCGCCCGGCTGCTTTTGATTATGCACTAATTAGCTTCCTTTATATACCTGCCAGTCTGCTTGTTAGATGCCGGTGAAAGCTTACATGCAGACCAGTAGTTTGGATCAGGTCATGAGAAGACTTAAGTTAAGAGTTCCTTTGTGGTTTCTCCTCTCCTCGATTATAGTTTATCTCCTAGACCTTTTGTGTTCCCTCTGTGTTTAAGTGTTGTATGCAAGACAGTGTTTACTTTGTCCCCTGTCTGTCTCGTTTGTCTGTACTGTTTGTTAAGCAGTAACCTGCCTATTCCCTGTGTGGTAATCAGGGTCCTTCTGAGGACTAGATTACAGTTGTCAGGGACTTATAGGAGACAGGGTTACGTTGGCGGCCTGGACCTCTGTACCATTAACAGTACCTCCAGGTTGAGGGACGAGTCAGGTCCCCAGTTTAGGGTCAGCATAGACCCCGGTCCACCTGCAGCCTGAGTACAGTATTATACGTCTTCAGGATTCACCCACAGTACAACGGATATTATGTCAGGTAATACTATACTTTATATACATGTTGAGATTTCCTATTTATATGTTATATTGCATGTTGTCCCTCTTAGTATTGATTACTGACATCATATGTGTATCTGTGATACAGCGTGACATTTTCACCGGCCCAAAAAGATTCTCCCCAGCTACCATGGATCCAGTTGCCCAGCTAGCCCTGCAGTTGCAGAGTTTATCCATGAAGCTGACGGACATTAAGTCCAGGGTTTTGTCTCCCCCGGAGCAAACCAGGTCTGAACCTAAAGTTGCTCTCCCGGACAGGTTCACTGGTGGGCGGGACAAATTTTTTACCTTCCGGGAGGCATGTAAATTATATTTTCGGCTTCGGCCTCAGTCATCGGGGAGTGAAGAGCAGAGGGTGGGAATTGTCATCTCGCTCTTACAAGGGGACCCTCAATCCTGGGCGTTCTCTCTTCCTCCGGGCTCCCCGGCCCTCCAGTCAGTAGATCGATTTTTTTCTGCCCTGGGTCTGGTATATGACGACCCGGATCGGGTCTCCCTTGCTGAAATGAAGTTACGTAAGATACAGCAGGGAGATCGTCCAGCGGAGGAATTTTCTTCTGAGTTCCGTAGATGGGCCACAGATACTCAGTGGAATGACCCAGCTCTTAGGAGCCTGTTTTGTCAAGGGTTATCGGACAAATTAAAAGATGTTTTGGCTCAGTATGATTCTCCTCCGTCACTGGAGGCTGCTATGGCCCTTGCTATTCGTATTGATAGACGGCTTCGGGAGAGGTGCGAGGTAACTCCGCCCCTGTTGTGACTCCACCTACTACTAAGGTCCCTTATATTGAGGTTCCTCTGGTCTGTTCTGAGGAGCCTATGCAGTTGGGAGGGACATCATTTCGTAGGGGGGGATCGGCGGTGCGCCGCAAGACAAGAAGGTGTTTCTTCTGTGGGAAAGAGGGACATTTTGTTGAGGGGTGTCCGTCCCATGCCTCATTGAGCAAAAAAGTCGCCGGAAAACTGTTGATCCCAGGTTGTGTGGTGGACGACGGCCTGGGAGTGTGTGTTTCGTCCCTAGGTCCGTCTCAGTTTCTCGTACCTGCGGAGGTGGTGGTTGGTACGAGAGTTGAGAGGATTTCTGTTCTTCTTGATAGTGGGTCTGGGGCTAATCTGGTGGACGCTCGGTTTGCCCAGGTGCAAGGTATGCAACTGAGTGTATTGGCCAAACCGATCCCTATATTCTCTATTGACGCCAGACCTCTCGGTCAAGGTAGCTTTGTACAAGCTGTTCATAACATAGACCTTCGAGTAGGGGCAAGACATAAAGAACAATTGTCTTGTTATGTGTTGGAGGGTCTTCCTACTCCTATTGTATTGGGACTTCCTTGGTTGGCTAAACATAACCCAGTGATTAATTGGCAATCCAGAGAGATAAGCCAGTGGGGTGAATTCTGCAAGAATAACTGCATGAAAACGGTCATCAGTGCGGTCGTGCCTAGAGCCTTGCCTCCTTTTCTGGAGGACTTTGAGGATGTGTTCTCGGAGGAGGGGTGTCAAAAGTTACCTCCTCATCGTGCGTATGACTGCTCAATTAAATTGCTTCCTGATGCTAAATTACCTAAATCTAGGTTCTATAACCTTTCTGGTCCTGAGAGGCAGGCTATGAAGGATTATATTTCGGAAAGTCTGGCCAAGGGGCATATTAGACCTTCATCTTCCCCAGTGGCCGCGGGGTTCTTCTTTGTGAAGAAAAAAGATGGAGGCCTACGCCCTTGCTTGGATTTCCGTGAGCTTAATCGGATTACGGTCCGAGATCCGTATCCGCTCCCACTTATTCCTGATCTCTTCAATCAGATTGTGGGCGCCAAATGGTTCTCTAAGTTGGATCTCAGGGGGGCGTATA
This sequence comes from Oophaga sylvatica, assembly GCA_033576555.1. NCBI lineage: Eukaryota > Metazoa > Chordata > Amphibia > Anura > Dendrobatidae > Oophaga > Oophaga sylvatica. The sequence continues at coordinate 45,397 of JARQOD010000559.1, read as the reverse complement.
ATCTGATTAGGATAAAGGAGGGGGATGAGTGGAAGACGGCGTTTAACACTCCGGAAGGACATTATGAGAACCTTGTCATGCCTTTTGGTCTGACTACTGCCCGGCGGTGTTTCAACATTTTGTTAATGACATCTTTCGCCACCTTGTGGGGCAGTTTGTGGTCGTTTATTTAGATGAAATCTTAATTTACTCGCCAGATCTTGTGTCTCATCAGGAGCATGTGAGACAAGTGTTGCAGATCTTGTGAGATAATAAGTTGTTCGCCAAATGGGAAAAGTGTGTATTCGCCGTACAGGAACTTCAATTTTTGGGTTTCCTGGTGACAGCTTCCGGTTTCCGTATGGACCCTGAGAAAGTGAGAGCAGTGCTTGAATGGGATCGGCCAGAGGATCTTAAGGCACTGCAGCGTTTCCTGGGGTTTGCTAACTACTATCGGAAATGTATTCGTAATTTCTCATCTGTTGTCAAACCTCTCACTGACATGACTAAAAAAGGGACGGATTTTTCTAGGTGGTCTGACAAAGCTTGTCAAGCATTTTCCTCCTTGAAAAAATGTTTTGCTTCGGCCCCCATACTCATCCAACCTGATGCATCACAACCGTTCATTGTGGAGGTAGACGCGTCTGACGTAGGGGTGGGTGCAGTATTATCCCAAGGTCCGTCCCCTGGTAAATGGCGTCCGTGCGCTTTCTTCTCCAAGAAATTGTCGCCCGCCGAGAGGAATTATGATGTCGGCAATAGGGAACTCTTGGCCATTAAGTTGACTTTTGAGGAGTGGCGTCACTTTTTGGAGGGGGCAGTCCACCCGGTCACCGTTATTACTGATCACAAGAACCTGCTGTATTTAGAATCTGCAAAGCGTCTGAATTCTAGACAAGCTAGATGGTCGTTGTTTTTTACCAGGTTTAATTTTGTCGTCACTTATCGTCCTGGGTCAAAAATGTAAAGGCTGATGCCTTATCTCGTAGTTTCCCGGGGGCCGGGAAGACGGATGACCCGGTTCCTATCCTTCAGGAGGGAGTTGTGGTGTCGGCTGTATGCTCTGAGCTTGAGGAGGAGATATTGGAGGCTCAGGGGGACGCCCCTGTAGGACCTCCAGGGAAACTGTTTGTTCCTAATCAGTTGAGACAAAGGGTTATCGAGGCACATCATAATTCTGCTTTAGCAGGACACCCAGGGAGTAAAGCAAACTGTGGATCTCCTTTCTCGCAGGTTTTGGTGGCCTAACTTAAATAAAGAGGTAATAACTTTTGTCGCGTCCTGTGGAGTTTGTGCTCGCTCTAAGACCCCACATACCCGTCCGTCTGGGACCCTCTTGCCTTTGAAAATTCCGGAGCGTCCATGGACTCATCTGTCTATGGACTTCATTACGGACCTCCCTCCGTCGTCAGGGAAGACTGTCATTCTAGTTGTAGTTGACAGGTTCAGTAAGATGGCACATTTCATTGCTCTTCCTGCTCTTCCTAAAGGGTATGCCACACTAAACAATATCGCTAACGGGATCGCTAAAAAACGTCACTATTTAGCGATCCCGTTAGCGACATTGTTCAGTGCGGCAGCTTCCAGCGACGAGCTTCCTGCTGTGATCTCGCTCGTCGCTGGAATCGTTCCGGACCCTATTTTCTCGTCGGCGCTCCCGCTGGGTAAGTATCTAATCGCTGTGTGGCACCTTTTCTTAGCGATTTAGCGGTACTTTTGTACCGCTAAAGTCGTTAAGAAGATCGCTAACGGCGATAGCGTCGTTAACTATATCGCTAAATGTGGCCGCATTTAGCGATATAGAAACAATCCCGCTAGCGATCGCATTAGTATGCGTCGTTATAGTGATCGCTAGCGGGATTGTTTAGTGTGGCAGTACCTTAATGCTAAAACTCTGGCGCAGGTGTTCATTGGGGAGATTGTGAGACTTCACGGGTTGCCTTCTGATGTGGTGTCAGATAGGGGGTCTCAGTTTGTGTCCAAATTCTGGAGGGCATTTTGTTCACGTCGGGGGATGCAGTTGTCATTTTCTTCGGCTTTTCATCCGCAGACCAATGGTCAGACAGAGCGTCTGAATCAGAGCCTAGAGACATATCTTCGGTGTTTTGTCTCAGAGAACCAGGAGGACTGGTCTTCTTTCTTGCCTCTGGCAGAGTTCGCTCTTAACAATAGGCGGAGCGAGTCCACTGGTAAGTCCCCGTTTTTTGGGGCATATGGTTTTCACCCCCAGTTTTGTACTTTCAATGGGGGGGGCCCTTCTGGGGTTCCTGAGGAGGAACGATTTTCGTCGTCACTTGCTTCAGTTTGGAGAGGAGTACTGAATAATCTGAGTGCTATGGGGAACCGTTACAAACGGAGGGCTGATAGGAGGAGAGTGTCTGGTCCGGACCTTTGTGTGAACGATCTGGTATGGTTGTCTACCAAGAATATAAAACTCAAGGTTCCCTCCTGGAAACTGGGTCCCAGGTTCATCGGTCCATACAGGATCAGTTCTATAACTAATCCTGTGGCATTTCGTCTGGACCTTCCTCCTACGTTTAAAATCCACAATGTGTTCCACAAATCGTTGCTTAAGAGGTACGTGGCGCCAGTTATACCGTCACCTCTACCTCCTCCTCCAGTGGTGGTCAATGGTAACTTAGAATTTCAAGTGTCGAAGATCATTGACTCACGTCTGAATCGCCGGTCCCTTCAGTACTTGGTTCATTGGAAGGGGTATGGTCCTGAGGAGAGGACGTGGGTTCCTGCGTCTGATGTTAACGCAGATCGATTGGTTCGGACCTTCCACACAACTTACCCAGGCAGACCTGGCCCTGAGGGTCCGGAGGCCCCTCGTAGAAGGGGGGGTACTGTCATGGGTGTATCGCCACGAAGATCGTCGCGATTGCACATTCTGACTTCTCGCAGCTGAGTTGCTGTTTCTTTGTGTTTGGTAGTGAGGGAGTTAATTTTACCTAGCTCTTGGCTAAGACTAGGTCCAGCCTCGCCCGGCTGCTTTTGATTATGCACTAATTAGCTTCCTTTATATACCTGCCAGTCTGCTTGTTAGATGCCGGTGAAAGCTTACATGCAGACCAGTAGTTTGGATCAGGTCATGAGAAGACTTAAGTTAAGAGTTCCTTTGTGGTTTCTCCTCTCCTCGATTATAGTTTATCTCCTAGACCTTTTGTGTTCCCTCTGTGTTTAAGTGTTGTATGCAAGACAGTGTTTACTTTGTCCCCTGTCTGTCTCGTTTGTCTGTACTGTTTATTAAGCAGTAACCTGCCTATTCCGTGTGGTAATCTGGGTCCTTCTGAGGACTAGATTACAGTTGTCAGGGACTTATAGGAGACAGGGTTACGTTGGCGGCCTGGACCTCTGTACCATTAACAGTACCTCCAGGTTGAGGGACGAGTCAGGTCCCCAGTTTAGGGTCAGCATAGACCCCGGTCCACCTGCAGCCTGAGTACAGTATTATACGTCTTCAGGATTCACCCACAGTACAACGGATATTATGTCAGGTAATACTATACTTTATATACATGTTGAGATTTCCTATTTATATGTTATATTGCATGTTGTCCCTCTTAGTATTGATTACTGACATCATATGTGTATCTGTGATACAGCGTGACACATTGTCTACTAGCTGCGGATTCTCCAACACCTCTCGGTGGACCCAGGGTTGCGATCGCACTTTATCCTAATTTATATTTGGTGCGATTCACAAACCCTAACACTCTGCTTCTCCCATCTGCAAATCCCTTCATTGTTTACCAATTTCATAACATATCCACTTCAAGCTATTAACACTAACCTACAAAGCCATACAAAACCTGTCTCCCCATATGTCTCTGAACTAATCTCCCGATATCTCCCAGAACATAATCTCTAGTCCACCCAAGATCTCCTTCTCTCCTCTTCAATTGTTAGTTCATCATCCAATCACCTGCAAGACTTCTCCCGAGTATCCCCCATCCTATAGAATTCTGATTATCCCCCACATTTGGAACTTTTAAACGGAACTTGAAAACCCATGTCTTCAAAACAGCTTACAGCCTGCAATAACCCCGCTTCCATATAACCAACACTAGAGCTGCTGTAACCACGAACTACCCATTATCCTGTAGAATGGTAGCCCGCAAGGATAGGGTCCCCTTCCTTCTGTACCTGTCTGTCACTATTAGTTTGTTCATTGTAATTTCTATTTGTGTTTTGTATGTAACCCCTCCTCTTGACCACCATGATGGAATTAATGGTGCATAAAAAAAAAATAATCCTCAGCATGATGTTCCACCCAGTCCTCACCCCTACCCTCTTTGCCAGACTACACACAGCAAAAAGCTGCAGCAGTTGTCATCTGTGTATCATCATTCATCAATCATCTTTATGCTCCAGGGGTCCGCTGACTGTTTGCACTACTCCTTTCATGTACTTATTCTCAAACAGAATTGCTGGGCATCACTGTACTCAATCTCTTCCAATTGAGAGGCGGAGCCAGGTAGATGACCCTTGGAACCCCAGTCACCAGAGTCATCAAAAAGCAGAAGAAACTGCTGCATGACTTGGGGCTCAGACTGCTTGGCTAATTTCCAAGGTGGTGAGGTGGAATACAGATGCCCATGGTCCTCAGGTGCAAACTCTGTGCTTTCATCATGGGACCAGGTGGAAGATAAAGCTAAGGGATTGAAGGCACTCATAGCCAACAAATCTAAAACCACCTCTAATTGTTCTGGCCTCACAGTGTGATTTATCCAGCTGTACTCGGGCCTACTAAATTACACAGAACTAGTGTTGAGCGATACTGCTCGATATCTAAAAATATCGGATCGGAATGGTATCGCCGATATCACTAAATATCGTCGATATCCGATTCCGATACCGGAAGTCCCATGTAAGTCTATGGGAACAAAATATCGCAACTAAAAAAACACTTTCTTTCGTTGTAAACACAAAATATACACACATAGAATACATATATATATATATATACATGTCATTGTGACATATATATACATATATTTATAGTTTATACACTTCTACATAGTAAAATAGACTCTGATTCAATTGCCGGGTAAAACCGTGACATACCCCATAGAAGTCGACGGGCTCGGTGCCGAGTACCCCCAAAACCTCTGGCTCTTGTGACTCAACTTGGGCGTCACGAACAGGATTCTGTAGCTCGCTATAAGCGAGTCCTGTGTGCCTGAATTGAACTGGTTTTGTGCTTGAGAATTGCTAAAATCATCAGAGAATGTATTTGCCATTTTTCAGCCATATCTGCGTCACGACGAGGCACTGGTGAAGAAGAAGGGCGTGCTCTTCGTGGGTGTACACTCACTCAGTGGCGCGAAAACGATGGCCGACCACTCTAAATGGTACTGCAATGTAAGATCGTGCCCCACAGCTCTTGAGTTCCGCCTCCTCATCCTCCTCAGTGTGCGGAAACTAACACGAAGGTCCCGCCTCACTACAAAAGAGGGGCCCTCTCCAGATGCTAATGACACATGTGACTTGGCAGAGATGGCTAATGGACACGAGCAGAAGTGTGAAGGGATGGAGCAGTCAGAGCTCTCCCCCCACGGAAGCGACCCGATCGCCACGGAACCACCGTTGGGCACCCGGCCTGGAAACCCTCCTACGCTGCAAGAAGCGGAGGATACCCTAAGAGGCCTGGCCTGGCACCGGGAGGAGGTTGCCAGGATGGAAGCCAGCTGGCGTGCCCTAAAACTAAACTTGGAGCGGCGCCAATCCCTCTTACCTGAAGTGTCTGTACCGGAAGGTGAGGCACCCGTTCTAGTAGAGGAGTCCGTGCAGGCATCCCAGCCCTTGCAATGTGATCCGGTTGACGTTGTCGCAGTGGAGGTACCCGTTCCTGCAAAAAACGCTGCACCGGCAGCACCCCAGATCCCGCTGTCTGCCCCCGTCGCTGAGACAGAAGAAGCGACACCCGTCCTCATGGAGGAGGCCGCGCAGGCACCAGAGGTCTACCTGTCTGTACCGGAGCCCCGACTGTCATCTGTTCCAGAGCCGGCTGCTTCCTCCGCAGGTGAGCGCCGCCAGGACTGTCGGGCGCCAGGAGAGCTGCCGCAAACCGGACATCGTAAGCTGCAGTTTGATGGTGGAGACATGGAGATGCTGGTGGAGGAGAATTACAACCGGCGTCAGGAGGAAGAGTGGAGACGTCGGGAGAGAGAAGCCGAGCGACAAAGGGAGCAGCGCGAATCCCAGAAGCTTCGCCAACGTCACATCGAGAAGGACCGGGCAGATAAGGACCGGATGAGAAAAGATAAAAGTACGGTGAGGGAGCCGCGGCGTAAGGGTGCAGTACGGAGCTTTAAATTGAAAGCTGGTTGGGGCTTCATCCAGGAGCCTGGACTTTATTTAGAAGTGTTTGTGACCCGGCGGGACGTGGAGACTCACCTCCCAGAAGGACACCCGGGGAGGGACCTGTTGCCAGGAGACTTGGTAACTTACACCCGACACTGGGGTTACAATGGATGGTATGCCCTAAATGTCACCAGGTGCGACCCCTGGTCCCAAGAGTGTCAGGAACCTGTGAGACCCTCGGAGCCTTCAGCCTCCCACATCCAGGCCTCTGCACAAGTGCCCACCCCACGCCGTAAATCTCCCCAGCCTCCCTCAGTGGTCTCCTCAGCAGCCCCAGCTATGGACATGATAATGATAGCTGGCCCGTACCCGGCGCCTGTTAGGCCCCCTGGGGTTCGTACAGTCCGGGACATAGGGTTCCAGACCCGGAGGGAGACGAAAGAGGTGGCCACACAGACACAGATAGCGGGTCACGACTTGACTGTACAGGCCACACGACGTCATCAGGTCCTGGTGGTCCTTGGTGTCTCAGATGTTTGGCAAGCATCAGAAGAGTACCAGGTGGTACCTGGAACACCCCTGCCAAAGAATTATAAATAACCCGGACAGGGTCCCTGTATGTAAATAGTTAAATTGTTGATGTACCCGGACGGGTGAATGTTCATAAAAAAGTTTTTTAATTTAATAAAAAAAAACAACACAGTTTTCATTACTTTTATTACAGTCTCATCCTGCGACGCCATCGATCTCCTGTAAAAAAATGAAAAAAAAAAAAACAGCAGTATACCACCTGTCCGACGCAGTCCATAGTAACGAGGGTCCCACGACGATCCAGCTCTGCTACATCAGAATGACATCAGAGGCAGGCAGGCAGAGCCTGTCATCCCGGCGCAGCACAGCTGATTACCTGCTTCCCCGGCGGTGACGTCATCGGACTGGTTTACGGCCGGGATTACCCTGCAGTCACTGCAGTTATCGCGAAAAACTGCATGTGACCGCCAGGGAGAAGATAATGGCGGCCATCAAGCAGTCCAGGACGTGACCACCGGAGATCTTCTGCCAGGTAAGTGCCGCTGACTCCGGACAGACCCGACCGACGGACACTCACAGTGACAGTGACAAATCCGATTCCGGTATCCGATATGACGAAAATATCGGTACTCGGAATCGAAAGCCCGATACAGCTAATATCGGCCGATACCCGATATTTGCAGTATCGTATCGCTCAACACTACACAGAACATCTTGTCTCCTGCATGAACCAGAGAAAGGTGTTTCATTTGGGAGAATAGCAGGCATAGATTGACCATGGCCTCCCTGCAGCAGCTACAACACCACCACCACCAGAAACAAGGCCATGTCTCCTATTTAATGATCTCCTCATTGTTTCCTCATCTGCTCCCGCCGTCTAATAACCTCCCTAAATCTGACATTTCCCTCTCTGTGGGCGGCACCATAATAACACCCCGGCAGCAGGCTCGCTGTCTGGGGGTTATGTTTGACACCAATCTCTCCTTCACCTCCCATATACAATCTCTTGCCCGCTCTTGCCGTCTACACCTAAAGAACATCTCTAGAATCCGCCCTTTTCTCACAATGGAAACAACAAAAACCCTCACTGTAGCATTGATCCACTCCCGCCTGGACTACTGCAACGCTCTATTACTTGGCCTCTCTTTACTCGACTATCCCCTCTCCAGTCCATCCTTAATGCAGCAGCCAGGGTCATCCATCTGGCTAATCGGTACTCGGACGCGTCCGCTCTTCGCCAGTCCTTACACTGGCTGCCCATTCATTATAGGATCCAATTCAAAGTACTGGTTCTCACCCACAAAGCTCTCCACAGTGCAGCACCCCCCTACATCTCCTCCCTCATTTCTATCTATCGCCTAACCGACTGCTGCGCTCTGCAAACGACTTTCGACTAACCTCTGCACTAATCCGTACCTCCCACTCCCGACTCCAAGACTTCTCCCGCGCTGCGCCAATCCTCTGGAACGCTCTACCCCAAGAAATTAGGACTATCCACAATTTGCATGGTTTCAGGCGCTCACTCAAAACACATTTGTTCAGAGTGGCCTATCACATTCACTAACCAAAGTCATTCTATGTGTAAGTGTGTGTGTGTAGCCCATTCACTATCTCCATCCATCCCTCACTCCCTCAAGATGGCTGGACCATCATTGTAAATGCACCATTGTATATATACACCTGTACTTTGTATCTCCCCCACCTCATTGTAGATTGTAAGCTCTCACGAGCAGGGTCGGCTTATTTTGCTTTAATTATTGTATTGTTAATGTTGTTACCTATGACTTGTGTTTTGAAACTGTTAAACTGTAAAGCGCTGCGGAATATGTTGGCGCTATATAAATAAAGATTATTATTTATTATTATTATTATTGTTTTCACCCCAAAGGAGTGCAATGTATTACACGGCCTGTATGCAGAAAGAGAGAGTGACCAGCAGATAATACACTGCTGTTTTCAAATTACCCCCAAACAAATCAATAAAAAAAACACAAAAAACGTGTTGGCTACCTCTTCTTCCTCCTACGCGTCTTTTACCTATACCGAACCTCCATCTCTTCCTCAAACTTTTCCTTCACTTGGACCTCTGACTCATAGTTCAAGATTATAACTTTTTTATTCTGTTATTTTAAGTAATTTCCCCAGCTACATTTGTTTGCATTGCAATAGTCCTGCTCTTACCACCATTTAGCTTCCTTTTGCAGCCCCTAGCCCCTATTATGACCATTTTCCAGCTATTTTAAAGCACCGAAGTTCGGGTCGCCATTGATTTCCGTTGGGTTCGGGTTCTGGGTCAAGAAAAGAATTCTAAGCTGTAGTTCAACCGAACCCGACAAACCTGAACACCCACCTGTCCACTCATCCCTAATTAGGTGTTAAATTCAAAGAGGTGGACTTACTCCAAACAACAGGAAATACATCATCCAGCTGTGATTGACATGAGTCACGGTAAATATCCTCCATTACGTCCTAAAGCTTTCTCCCCACTAATAAGCTAAGATTCACATGTTACTTAAAACTGAAGTTCAGGAATAAAGGCTAAATGCTGGCATCTGCAATCATTTTATTTTAGAAAACTAAATTATCTGGCACATACCATGTGATTACATTTTGAATAAGATCATTATGCTGTATGTATTTTTGATTATCTTTTTTAGCATTTACAAGGATTGAGTATGTGGCTGTGTAAATTTATTATTCTGCTATTAAGATCATATTTTCTTTGTTATATTTCTGTCCTTTACTTTTTTATGAAAGGCATACAATTGGAATCCAGCCAAGCCCTGAAAAAAATCATTGAAATCTGTTGTTTCATAAGATATACGTACGGAAAGTATTCAGACCCCTTTAAATTTTTTACTCTTTGTTTCATTGCAGCCATTTGGTAAATTCAAAAAAGATCATTTTTTTCTCATTAGTGTATGCTCTGCACCCCATCTAGACAGATAAAAAACAGAATGTAGAAATTTTTGCAAATTTATTGAAAAAGAAAAACTGAATTATCACATGGTCAGAAGTATTCAGACCCTTTGCTCAGACACTCATATTTAAGTCACATGATGTCCATTTCCTTGTGATTCTCCTTGAGATGATTCTACTCCTTCATTCGAGTCCAGCTGTGTTTAATTAAACTGATAGGACTTGATTTGTAAAGGCACACACCCAGGGCCGGCGTCAGCACCCGGTAAACCCGGGCAAGTGCCGGGGCCCTGAGCAGGCGGGGGGCCCACTCGCCGTCGGGCACCCCGGCGCCCGTTAGCGGTGTCAGCGCCGCCACTGGGCCCCCCCGCTTGCTCAGGGCCCCGGCGGCAGCCGGCGCAATACTCACCTCTCTCCGCTGCCGCAGTTCCGAGCTCCAGTGGGCGCCTGCGCCGGCGCTTCCTCTCTCACAGCAGCGCCGCTGAATGACGTCATCATTCAGCGGCTGGCTGTGGCAGAGAGCCCGCGGACGCCGGACAGGTGAGGTGTGTGTGTGTGTGTGTGCCTGCCTGTGTGTATGTGAGAGAGTGCTGCCTGCGGTGCTGTATGTGTGATGGTGGTGGGGGGAGGCAGGCAGTGATGGTGGTGAGGAGGCGATGATGATGATGATGGGGAGGCAATGATAATGGGAAGGCGATGATGATGATATTAATGGGGAGGCAATGATAATGATGATGATGGGGAGGCAATGATAATGGGAAGGCAATGATGATGATATTAATGGGGAGGCAATGATAATGATGATGATGGGAGGCAATGATAATGGGAAGGCAATGATGATGATGATATTAATGGGGAGGCAATGATAATGATGATGATGGGGAGGCAATGATAATGGGAAGGCAATGATGATGATATTAATGGGGAGGAATTGATAATGATGATGATGGGGAGGCAATGATAATGGGAAGGCAATGATGATGATGATATTAATGGGGAGGCAATGATGATAATAGGGAGGCAATGATGATGATGATGGGCAGGCAATGATGATGAGGGGAGAAAATGATGATGATGATGGGCAGGCAATGATGATGATAATGGGGAGTCTTTCCACAGCGCCCTTTCCTGAGCCGTAACAGTGCAGAACGCAGCACAGTGTAGAGGAGAGCTCCATATTTTGTATGGAGCATTATATGTGATCCAGTATTCTGTATGGAGCATTATATTGGATCCAGTATTCTGTATGGAGCATTATATGGGGGATGGCGGGGTGACATCCTGCATGGGGTATTATATGAGTAATGAGGGGGAGACTATGTGGTGCCCATAATATTGTATGGAGGACTGTACTGTCCAGTCTGTACTGTGCTGTGAGAATATGGCGGTTTTTGAGCTATTGTACAATTTACAAGAGGTATCAGTCATGTAATGGAAGAAGAGAAGTGTTTGGCGTTGTGCTATACCCATATTTCTCTGCAGTATCTGTGCATCATGAATCGTGGTCTGTGTTAAGGGGGCCCACTGAGACTCTTTCGCCCAGGGCCCATAAAAACCTGGAGCCGGCCCTGCACACACCTGTCTATATAAGACCTTACAGCTCTCAGTGCTTGTCAGAACAAATGAGAATCATGAGGTCAAAAGAACTGGCCAAGGAGCTCATAGACAGAATTGTGGCAAGGCACAGATCTGGCCAAGGTTACAAAAGAATTTCTGCAGTACTCAAGGTTCCTAAGAGCACAGTGGCCTCCATAATCCTTAAATGGAAGAAGTTTGGGACCACCAGGAGTCTTCCTAGACCAGGCGTCCAGCCAAACTGAGCAATTGTGGAAGAAGTGCCTTGGTGAGTGAGGTAAAGAAGAACCCGAAGATCACTGAGGCTGAGCTACATAGATACAGTAGAGAGCTGGGAGAAAGTTTCACAAAGGCAACTATCACTGCAGCCCTCCACCAGTCGAGCCTTTATGGCAGAGTGGCCTGACTGAAGCCTCTCCTCAGTGCCAGACATATGAAGCCCGCATAGAGTTTGCTAAAAAAACACATGAAGGACTCCCAGATAGTGTTGAGCATTCCGATACCGCAAGTATCGGGTATCGGCCGATATTCGCGTTATCGGAATTCCGATACTTAATTCCGATACTTTTTCCATATCGTATACCGGAATCGGAAGTTCCCATAATTCTTTGAGAGGCAATGTGATTTTAGTCAGCCAATGAGGAATCCTACGAAGTGTGGGCACATCCTGTAATGCTGCGGTCATCTTAACTAATGGCATGGCTGTGATTGGCTGCTGAAATGATGTCAGAATGCACTATAAAAGGCGCCGCCGCCATTTTAGCGTCACTGTGCTGTGAACTCAGTAAGGGACAGAACGCTACTCTGCTCACTCTGAGGGACAGTTAGATATTGCGATTTTGTGTACTACTGTGCTTGAGGCAGGCTAGTTTACCAACCGCTGTGTAAAGCTTCATTTTGCCAGTGTTGTTTTAACAGCTCTGTGCAAGGTGTGTGTGTGACAGTGCAGGTGACGCTGCAGTTTGCTCTGCATCCACCGCTGTTTGTAGGCATCTGCACGTGTCACTGACTCTTTTTTTTTTTTTTTTTTTTTTTATTTTGTGGAATTGGTGCAGCTCCATTATATTAGAAAAAAAAATCAAATCTATTAGTGTGACGTGCTTCCATCCGTATACAATACATTGGTTGCAAACACTATAGAACTACACAAAGGAGCTTTTCACAGATTGTGGACAGTTGTGTTTCAGTGTTCACTTCAGTCTGTGTTTTTTACTTTTTTTAGTGCAGATCACGCTCCAGTTACATGTTCAAGCACTGCTGCTTGTACTCTGCTGAGCGTGTCTCAGTGGCTCATCCTTTTCATTTATCTCCAATTGGTTCTGCTACATTCCATTTAAAATAAATCTAATCTATTAGACTAATAGATTAGATTTATTTTAAATGGAATGTAGCAGAACCAATTGGAGATAAATGAAAAGGATGAGCCACTGAGACACGCTCAGCAGAGTACAAGCAGCAGTGCTTGAACAAGTAACTGGAGCGTGATCTGCACTCAAAAAAGTAAAAAACACAGACTGAAGTGAACACTGAAACACAACTGTCCACAATCTGTGAAAAGCTCCTTTCTGTACTTCTATAGTGTTTGCAACCAATGTATTGTATACGGATGGAAGCGCGTCACACTAATAGTATTAGTGTGACGCGCTTCCATCCGTATACAATACATTGGTTGCAAACACTATAGAAGTACAGAAAGGAGCTTTTCACAGATTGTGGACAGTTGTGTTTCAGTGTTCACTTCAGTCTGTGTTTTTTACTTTTTTGAGTGCAGATCACGCTCCAGTTACATGTTCAAGCACTGCTGCTTGTACTCTGCTGAGCGTGTCTCAGTGGCTCATCCTTTTCATTTATCTCCAATTGGTTCTGCTACATTCCATTTAAAATAAATCTAATCTATTAGTGTGACGCGCTTCCATCCGTATACAATACATTGGTTGCAAACACTATAGAAGTACAGAAAGGAGCTTTTCACAGATTGTGGACAGTTGTGTTTCAGTGTTCACTTCAGTCTGTGTTTTTTACTTTTTTGAGTGCAGATCACGCTCCAGTTACATGTTCAAGCACTGCTGCTTGTACTCTGCTGAGCGTGTCTCAGTGGCTCATCCTTTTCATTTATCTCCAATTGGTTCTGCTACATTCCATTTAAAATAAATCTAATCTATTAGTGTGACGCGCTTCCATCCGTATACAATACATTGGTTGCAAACACTATAGAAGTACAGAAAGGAGCTTTTCACAGATTGTGGACAGTTGTGTTTCAGTGTTCACTTCAGTCTGTGTTTTTTACTTTTTTGAGTGCAGATCACGCTCCAGTTACATGTTCAAGCACTGCTGCTTGTACTCTGCTGAGCGTGTCTCAGTGGCTCATCCTTTTCATTTATCTCCAATTGGTTCTGCTACATTCCATTTAAAATAAATCTAATCTATTAGTGTGACGCGCTTCCATCCGTATACAATACATTGGTTGCAAACAATATAGAAGTACACAAGCGGGCCTTTCACAGCTACTGAACATGGGTTTTTAATTTTTAACTAAAATATGTATTTTTTCAAATGACACAAATATAAGTAATGTTGAAGAGGAATAGTCCTACATCCATTGTTTGCACAATATTACAGGTGTACATCATGTCCCTTAATCAACAATGTATTATTATATTTACTTGTATGCTTTTATTTAAAAGCCAAGAACACAGAAGGATAACCTTCGCACTGCAGCTGTTGTCAAAGTTCAACCCACATTATGCACTTCCAACATTGCAGCATTTGAGGCATGATGTGAGTTGGATTGGTCAAAGTTATGGAGTGAGAAGGTTCACCATCAGTACCCTATAGCATAAGTATGCTTTTGTGTTAGCATTTGTGTTAGACATGTGGATATCTGCCATAATATGTCACAATTATTTAGTTACAGATTTGTTACCAACACTAATCATTGAATGGTTTTAAATTTGACGTTTCACTTGTTTACAGCTTAGAAATAAGGGTGTAGCCTGATATCTATGTGTAGCACTAGCCACTTTAACATGTCATGTTTTTTTAAACATGTGTAGCTAGGTAGCAGTAATTTTTGCCAGACACACAGCAGGGAACAGCAGGCGTTACTGAACCCCACTATTACTATAGCTTGTGTATTGGTCTGTGGACACGACACTTCTGAGCAGCAACTGGCAGTGTTGTAGCCCAGGGAGTATAGCTCAGGTGGTAGAAAGATGAACATAACAGGAGACATGGAAAACGTTGTCAACCAGTTAGTTAATCTGAAACCGGACAGGCAAATTCAGGCGAGATCCATGCCTAGTTCATTTTCAGAAAAGTAAGCCGTTGTACATTATCGTAGGATAGTCGCATGCAACGGTCTGTTAGTACACCACCTGCAGCAGTAAAGACGCGCTCCGATAATACACTGCCAGCAGATCAAGCCAGCACCTCCAATGCATACTGGCTAAGCTCTGGCCATGTATCCAGCTTAGAGACACAAAACTTGAATGGGGAAGAGCCATCTGAGAGTACACTGAGAGGGCAAGACATGTAGTCTGTAACCATCTTACGGAAATGTTGCCTCCTGCTGACTGGAGCCGTCTCGGATGGTGTAGACATTGGTGGCGCTGCCACAAAACTTCGACACATTTGGAACATACTGGTCTTGCCCTGTGCAGAGGCGCTGCTTGTGCTCCCTCTTGTTGCAGAGCTGTCTCCACTGCCTCGACGCACAGAGCTGCTTTGTAAATCAGTAGCAGCAGCAGTGCTCTCGGCTGGAATGGAGAACATTATGGATTGCACCAGTGTGTCTTGGTACTTCCGCATTTTACGCTCCCGGTTCAACGGTGTGATGAGGCTTTGTAAGTTGTCCCGGTAGCGAGGGTCTAGGAGGGTGTACACCCAATAATCAGACGTGGTGTGAATGTGTTCGATGCGGCGGTCGTTTCTCAGCCACTGCAGCATGAAATCAACCATGTGCTGCAGACTCCCAACTGGCCAAGAAACGTTGTCCCCTGCAAGAGGCGTCATCTCCGCCTGCTGTGCATCACCCCACCCTTGGTCTACATACTGACTAGAGCATTGTCTACCTCCCTCTGGAGCGATGTCTTCCTCCTCCATTGACTCCTCCTCACAAAGTCCTTCAAATACATATAAATTTACAAAATTTAAAACTCAAAATTTAAAAACTTTGTATCATAATTCTGTAACATCAGTTTATGGAAACACAATAGCATTACAAAAGGATAGACAAAAAATGTACATTATGTGCTTTGTAAATACATTAAAAGTTTGTAATGGTTATGAAAATATAGACAGCGACTCTGGAGGTTCAATTGTTGATACAGCATGGTACTTTGAAAGTCCTCCAGCCCTTTGTGAGGAACCACGTTGCGCTGACTGTCCAGAAGGTGATGGAATTTGTGACTCCTCATCCTCCACCTCTTCCAAAACCTCATGCCTTAGTGCTTGCAGTGTTTTTTGAAGCAGGCAGATAAGGGGGACAGTCAGGCTGACTAGTGCATCATCTGCACTCGCCATCCGCGTTGACTCATCAAACGCACGCAAAACGTGGCAGATATCCTTCATAGAGTTATTCGCCACTCATTACACTGGCAGTGGCTGCCCATTCATTATAGGATCCAATTCTAATTACTGGTTCTCACCAACATAGCTCTCCACAGCGCAGCACCCCCTACATCTCCTCCCTTATTTATATTTATCGGCCTAACCGACTGCTGCACTCTGCAAACGACCTTCGACTAACCTCTGCACTAATCCGTACCTCCCACTCCCAACTCCAAGACTTCACCCGCGCTGCGCCAATCCTCTGGAATGCTCTACCCCAAGAAATTAGGACTATCCGCAATTTGGATGGTTTCAGGCGCTCCCTCAAAACACATTTGTTCACAGTGGCCTATCACATTCACTAATCAAAGTCATTCTATGTGTAATTCTGTGTGTGTAGCCCATTCACTATCTCCATGCATCCCTCACTTCCTTAAAATGGCTGGACCATCATTGTAAAAACACCATTGTATATAAACACCTGTACTTTGTATCTCCCACACCTCATTGTAGATTGTAAGCTTTCACCAGCAGGGGCGGCTGATTTTGCTTTAATTATTGTATTGTTAACGTTGTTACTTATGACTCGTGTTTTGAAACTGTTAAACTGTAAAGCACTGCGGAATATTATGGCGCTATATAAATAAATAATATTATTATTCTTATTATAGAGGCCCACTCAGTAGTGGTGAAGTGTGAACGCCGCAAATTGCGAGTTGACTGCGCCTGATGCAGCTGATACTCCATTACTGTTGGCTGCTGCTCACACAACCGCTCCAACATATGTAACGAGGAATTCCACCTGGTGGGTACGTCACATATAATGCGATGTTCATGAAGGTGAAATCTGCGTTGCAGAGCTGCAATCAGCGATCTGGCCATGCTGGAACGTCGCAAGTGAGCGCACTCTAGGCGGACCTTGTGCAGCAGTGCATCAAGATCCGGATAGTCCCTCAAAAAACTCTGCACGACCAAGTTGAGCACATATGACAGACATGGTATGTGAGTGAGGTTGCCAAGGCCCAGAGCTGACACCAGATTTCGGCCATTGTCACACACTACCAAGCCTGCCTGTAGATTCTCTTCCAAAAACCACACGTCGCTCTCCTGCTTTATGGCATTACAGAGCTCCTGCGCTGTGTGGCTAAGATTCCCCATGGAAATTAATTTCAGGATGGCCTGTTGACATTTGGACACGGCTGTGCTCATATCGGTCGCAACAGGTAAACGTTCACGGGTCCATGTGGAGGTAGACCGTGACGGCTCCTGCAGCGATGATTCTGAGGAACTGGAATAGGAGGAGGAATCAATGTGTACAGACTTGATTCCTGCAATCCTTGGAGTTGGCAGAACACGTACAGCGCCACTCGCAAGATCAGTACCCGGCTGCACAACATTGACCCAATGGGCAGTGAGGGAAAGGTATTGTCCCTGGCCATGGGTGTTAGAACCCTCTTGTTAGGTTTTGTTTCAGTTTGCTGGTCACATGACCTTTTTTCCCTATTTAGTCTGGCTCCGCCCTTCTGGCTTTGCTTGACTTCATTGTATTATCTACTGTTAAGCTAGCCGGGTGCTTAGGTGCCTTAATCTGTGAGTTTTGCTTGATGTTAGGATCACAAAGTATTTATTTTTCTGTTTAATTATCCATGCTACAATTTATGTTAGGACTAGGAGGTGTCCACCTTTTCTCCCAGTCCCTAGATCTTGTAGGGATTACTCCCTCGCAACTATAGGTCTTCGTTCACACTAGATGAGGACTTTAGCGGGTCTGGTCGCAGGATCAGGTTCCCCGTTACATCGTAGGGATTCAGCTTAGTTGTATTGTAGGGACAGAATTCCCTTCTTTCCTTACTGGTTGTAGCAGATCATAACAATGGGTACTGGTCCACGCATCGGTGGTCAGGTGGACCTTGCTACTGAGGGCTTTTAGTAGCGCATGTTTAATTTTTCCCTCAACATGCTTTTGCAGACCAGGGACGGCTTGCCTGCTGAAATGAAATCGGCTTGGCACATTGTATTGTGGGATTGACAATGATATTCAGTTACGGAAACTGTCTGTCTCCACCAGCCTGAATCACAGCATTTCAAGGGACAGGAGTTTTGCAATGCCAGCATTCAGAGCCTGTGCTCGTGCATGGTTTGCGGAGTATGGCCGTGTTTTATCCCATGCCTGTGCTACCGCTGGCTGTTTTGTGGCCTGGGAGTGTGAGGATGACAGGGAACTTGCTGCTGTGTGTGGAATAACAGTTTGTCTCTGGACAACAGTGGCCGAGGTTCTTCCATGGCGATCCTGTGAGGAAGCATAACCAGCTGTGTGTGAGCTCGATGAAGAGGCTTCAACACAACCTGAAGATGTAGGTGCTGCTGTAGGTTGGCCTACATCTCCAGTGTGTCTTTGTAACTCAACTACGTGCTTTGTCCGCACATGTTTACACATATTTCTGGTATTGAGGTGACTGACACTTTTAGCTATTTTTAATTTTTGATTACACAGCTTGCATTTCACATAGCAAATATCATGTGCAAGTGTGTGAAAAAAGGACCACGCAGTGCAAGTCCTGGGAGCGCACGTTTTGACTTTTGGAACACAACTGCTCCGAACAGGTGCCAAACTGGAGGCTACAGGCAACCGAGTCTGCAGCCTAACTCTCCCTCCTGTTTGTACCGTTGGGGCAATGTCTTCCTCTATCTTCCTTCTATCACTAACCATTTCTCTAGGCCTCTCCCAGCTTTCAACCAAAGTACTGGTTCTCACCCACAAAGCTCTCCACAGTGCAGCACCCCTCCTACATCTCCTCCCTCATTTCTATCTATCGGCCTAACCGACTGCTGCGCTCTGCAAACGACTTTCGACTAACCTCTGCACTAATACGTACCTCCCACTCCCGACTCCAAGACTTCTCCTGCTCTACGCCAATCCTCTGGAATGCTGTACCCCAAGAAATTAGGACTATCCACAATTTGCATGGTTTCAGGCGCTCCCTCAAAACACATTTGTTCAGAGCGGCCTATCACATTCACTAATCAAAGTCATTCTATGTATTCTGTGTAAGTGTGTGTGTGTCTCTAGCCCATTCACTATCTCCATCCCTCAGTCCCTTAAGATGGCTGGAACATCATTGTAAATGCACCATTGTATATAAACACCTATACTTTGTATCTCCCCCATCTCATTGTACATTGTAAGCTGTCACGAGCAGGGGCGACTTATTTAGCTTAAATTATTGTATTGTTAACGTTGTTACTTATGACTTGTGTTCTGAAACTGCTAAACTGTAAAGCGCTGCGGAATATGATGGCGCTATATAAATAAATATTATTATTATTCCTCTGAGCTGCTCCCACCACCTTCCTGTTCTTCATGCCATGTTGGGTATTGGACCTCATCATCTCCACTACCCTCTTCCAACACCTGCTGTTGGGTGGTCTGGCCAGCACCATGCTCAACAGAAACTGGCACCTGGGTCTCATCATCATCATCAGATGCGTTCTGCGGTGTGCTGACCATCGGCACTGTCTCACCCGCCTCTTCAGATTCAGAGAGACACAGCTGTTGCGCATCACTGCATACTCCCTCTTCTTCACATTACAGAATGCTGCTTGGCTGGGCCCCTGTTTGCAAGCCAATAGATTCTGAGAACAGAAGCAGACACTCAGCTGGCTCCTGTACAGAACTCTCTGACTGCCTGGGCAATTTGCCAGGCGGTGAAGAGACAGATGGTTGCCCAACAGTGCTGTGGTCCTGAGAGGAGGTGGAAGCAATTGAAGTCGATGCATTGGCTGAGATCCAAACAACAACGGCTTCAATTTGTTCTTCCCGCAGCAGGGGGGTACTCCGAGCTCCTACAAAAGTGCGCATAAAGGAACGCTCACGGCCCGGGGAAAACTGGTGGATGCTGTGTCACTGGGGGCCGCAGCAGCCACAGAATCCCCACGTCCTCTCCCTGAAGAAACTCCACGACCACGTGCCTTACTCCCTGCCTTCTTCATCTTGGTAGATTGATAAAGAAAGTCTGAAAAGTTATAAGGCCTAAGTGTGGTTATTCCGCAGAGACTGCAGTGAACACTGCACACAACTGTTCAGTAGGTGTGAAAGGCCCCTTTGTGTACTTCTATAGTGTTTGCAACCAATGTATTGTATACGGATGGAAGCGCGTCACACTAATAGATTTTATTTATTTGTAATAGAGTGGAGCAGCAACAATTAGAGAAAAATTTCAAGGATGTGCCAGTGACACACGCTCAGCAGACTACAACCAGCAGTGGTTGAAGAACTAACTGGAGCGTGATCTGCACTCCAAAAAGGAAAACCTCAGACTACAGTGAACACTGCACACAACTGTTCACTACCCAACGCGTCTCAGCAGGAAGGCAGTCTGTGCGTCAAAACAAAGGCGCAAGCATACATCCACGTACCCTGTTTATAAAGCTATATAAAAAAAATTATGTAGTAGTGACGCACACTTTATTGAGGTACAGTATTACATCGCCATTCACCATCTGTGGCTATGCAGTCTCATCTATATATACCTTATCTATCCGTTGTCATGCTTGCAAGTCGACAGTCAGGCATAAATAGCAATTTTCACTATGCACTATGCACTTTTTAAAGGTTATGTTTGTTAATAAACATGATTATTGCCACATATTATGAGTATTACATGATGGAAATTGTATAATTTTGTATAAACTGTTTAGTGACATTATTCAGCAAATGTAACATTTTAGTAATGTCACAGATAACTTGTAATGCTGATGATGTTTTGAAGTCAGACATTCATTGTCTATACAATAAAAATGGTGTACATACTGTTACTTATCCATCATTAATGGATTCAGATATGTACTTGTATGCTTTTATGTACAACCGTATAGCAGATTCCTTAACTAATTTATTTTGTGGTTTGCATTGCTGTTCAACATGTTAATGTATGTGTTTATGTTTGTCAATTCTTTATTTATCTAGATATTAGTTTAAATGAAATCATCATCTTATGGTAGTAAAGGTTATCTTTCTCTTGTTTGAAGTATAGACATTTAAAATTGACAGGTAACAAGGAAATTACTTTATCTAGTATTTAAACATCCTCCTTGACCCTGGGCTCCAACACCGCCAGTTGTTGCTCGGAAGTGCTGTTAGCACAGTCAACACTTGCTCCTGTGTTACTGGGGTTCAGTAACGTCAGCTGGTCCTCGGTTGTGCCATTGGCTCTTTTCCTTCTGCTGCCCCTCCGGGTTCCAGTACCGTCAGCTGGTTCTCCGCAGTGCCTTTGGCCTAGGTGCCTCCATCTTGGTATCCGAGTTCCAGCAACGTCTGCTGGTCCTTGGTAGTGCTTTGGAGCACAGGTACCTCCTGCTTAGTAACCGTGTCCCAGTAACGTCAGCTGGTCCTCGGTTGTGCCATTGGCTCTTTTCCTTCTGCTGCCCCTCCGGGTTCAGTAACGTCAGCTGGTCCTCGGTTGTGCCATTGGCTCTTTTCCTTCTGCTGCCCCTCCGGGTTCCAGTACCGTCAGCTGGTTCTCCGCAGTGCCTTTGGCCTAGGTGCCTCCATCTTGGTATCCGAGTTCCAGCAACGTCTGCTGGTCCTTGGTAGTGCTTTGGAGCACAGGTACCTCCTGCTTAGTAACCGTGTCCCAGTAACGTCAGCTGGTCCTCGGTTGTGCCATTGGCTCTTTTCCTTCTGCTGCCCCTCCGGGTTCAGTAACGTCAGCTGGTCCTCGGTTGTGCCATTGGCTCTTTTCCTTCTGCTGCCCCTCCGGGTTCCAGTACCGTCAGCTGGTTCTCCGCAGTGCCTTTGGCCTAGGTGCCTCCATCTTGGTATCCGAGTTCCAGCAACGTCTGCTGGTCCTTGGTAGTGCTTTGGAGCACAGGTACCTCCTGCTTAGTAACCGTGTCCCAGTAACATCAGCTGGTACAAGATTGTGCTACAAATACAAGATACGGAACAAGAGACACAAGAACAATAAGCAGAAGATCTAAAAGCAGAAGAACATGAAGTATAAGACCAAAATGAAGAGCAAAATATATGCTCTAAATTCTAAGCAGAAGAAGACTAAGCAGTGTATGGGGGTGAGTCCGTTCCTCCTCGTGGTGCCCCTGGAAAATGCCTGCTGCTGCAGGCTAAACTGAACACGGACAAATACTGTTGTAATTTAAATCTTTTGTGACAGCAAGAACGGAAGGATGAAAAATTCATACTTTGACAGATTACAAGTACAGGATTCTCTGTCACAAATAAGAATATGATGAAGAAGATGAAGCAGAATATGAATAAGAATAATAGTTTAATAAGAAGAATATGAGTAATGTTAACAAAGATGAATAGCAAGAAGTTTAAGAAGAAGATAAAGAAGGTGAAGATGAAGAATAATTTGATGAAAAAGATGATGCTGCAGAAGATTATGAAGGAGAAAGTGTGTGAAAAGTTAAAAAGGTGAAGATGAAGAGCATGGAAGTTGTGTAATATACATATTTGCCAAAATATAAAAAACGTTAACATTTTCAATTTCTTCGTCAATCCGAACATCTTTAAAAAAAAAAATATTTATGCTATTCCATTTGATTGGGTTAAACATCTATGCCTTTAATGTCTCCTCAACCTTCCACAATACATTCTACATTACTCTTTCTTGTTTTCCTTCATGTACAATTAACCAACAAGGCAAGAATGGGTTTTTTTTAATTTCGATATTTTGTTCCCATAGACTTACATGGGACTTCCGGTATCGATATCGGGTATCGCCGATATTTTAGTGATATCGGCGATACCATTCCGATTCCGATACTTTAGGATATCGGAAAGTATCGCTCAACTCTACTCCCAGACTATGAGAAATAAGATTCTCTGGTCTGATGAGATGAAGATAGAACTTTATGGTGATAATACTAAGCGGTATGTCTCGAGAAAACCAGGCACTGCTCATCATCTGCCCAATAAAATCCCAACAGTGAAGCATGGTGGTTTCAGCATCATGCTATGGGTATGTTTTACAGCTGCAGGGACAGGACGACTGGTTGCAATTGAAGGAAACATGAATGTGGCCAAGTACAGAGATATCCTGGATGAAAACCTCTTCAAGAGTGCTGTGGACCTCAGACTTGGCCGAAGGTTCACCTTCCAACAAGACAATTACCCTAAGCATACAGATAAAATAACAAAGGAGTGGCTTCAGAACAACTCTGTGACCATTCTTCACTGGCCCAGCCAGAGCCCTGACTTAAACCCAATTCAGCATCTCTGGAGAGACCTTAAAATGGCTGTCCACCAACTTTCACCATCCAAGCTGACGGAACTGGAGAGGATTTGCAAGGAAGAATGGCAGTGGATCCCCAAATCCAGGTGTGAAAAACTTGTTGCATAATTCCCAGTAAGACTCGTGGTTGTACTAGCTCAAAAAAGTGCTTCTACTCAATACTGAACAAAAGGTCTGAATACCGATGACCATGTGACATTTCAGTTTTTCTTTTTTAATAAATTTGTGAAAATTTCTAAATTTCTGTTTTTTTCAGTCAAGATGAGGTGCATAGTGTACAATAATGAGAAAAAAATGACCTTTTTTAATTTTTTCAAATGGCTGAAATGAAACAAAGAGTGAAAAATTTAAAGATGTCGGAATGCTTTCAGGACCCACTGTGGTACTTGAACACGGACTTGAATATGTAAACGTGAATGAGTTTTTGTAGTGATTCAACACCACCTCTTGCATTTGAAATGTACTTCATAAGTAAAACAGTTGGGTCTCTGGTGTAGGGTGTATGTAAAATTATTTAAATGTGTTCCCATACAAATAAATATATGAGTACTCTGATCATGATCTGTACACTAAAACCTGGAACTTGTTGTTAGGGTCTGCGGAACGCACCTAATAGATATAGTAGAGAGGTGCGTTCGCATCCCGGGGTCCACCGTGCAGGCGAAGCCCACTGCTAGTAAGATGGCGAAAGTAGCGAACTCTGTTATCCCGCAGAGTCTCAAAAAATAAACGCCGTAGCGCGCTGTGGCAGTAAGTGCGAACTCTGTTATACCCCAGAGCCGCTAACGGGAATGCCACAGCGCTATATAGCGATAAGTGCGAACTCACTTAGCTTCAGTGAGCCGCAAAGTAAAATGCTAGGGCGCTGAACCAGCGTTATAAAGCGAACCCTGTTGCGTCACAGAACCGCTGAGAAAAAGACTGTGTCCTATTAGACTCACAGGGATACACAGATAACTGCTGTGCGGATAGCAGTCCGTGATCATGCAGACAGCAACGCAAGCAAGCAATCTCCTCACCGGAGAAACCGGTATTCTAGGGGTTATTTCAGCCAAGCCCTAACCACGTGCACCCAAATCTCCTCACCGGTGGTGCCGGTATTCTAGGGGCTTATTTCAGCGAGCCCTAACCACATACGTACATGATCACACTGGCGCAAAGCACATAATGCAATTGATACTAGCGCATGGCGGCCCAGCCATGCCACCCTTTTATAGTAACAGCTACAGGACCTGCCAGAACTAGGGATCAATGAGAAACTGTTCCAAAACACACGTAGTTTCAGGACCTTCCTGGCGGACCAATAGGAGCTGCTGCAGTTCCTGAACATGTGACCCCTGATCTCCAATGAGATATCTTACCCTGGGCATGCTCAGAAGGGGAAACGCAGGACTTCGTCCCAAAGACGTCTGCTCCAGCACTGGCTATAATAGAAGATCCAGGAGGGGCAGCAGCAAGTCTCTGCACAGTATTGGAATGGGCAAGACGCTGGGAATGACATCTCTGCTGAGCAGGTTCCACTGTGGACGGAGATGGATGGGGGACTGGTTCGAGACTCCCCTTGTGCAGCAGCGGGAACTCAAACCCTAACATCGTTCTATCTCCTCTGCCCAAACATGAAGAGTCCTTTGGTTACTCAGTGTTATATCGACTCTACAATGTACAATGTATTAACCATTGCATTTTTTAGTTAAAATATGATCTATTTTCTATATATTTTAGGTGTTATTTCACAGATCTTAAAAGTGCAGTCTGGTCCTGGGATTGTGAGGCCATCAGAGAATCTGGACATGACCTGTAAAGTGACTGGCGCCTCCCTCACTGACAGCACTAACATGTATGGTGTAAGTTGGGTAAAACAACCTGAAGGGAGAGGTTTGGAATGCCTGGGAAGAATACTCTATCAAGATGACAAAGCTTATGCTCAGTCTGTTAGAGGACGTATAACTCTATCAAGAGACACTAATAAAGGAGAAGTTTATTGTAAACTCACTGGAGTGAAACCTGAAGAATCAGGGACATATTATTGTTTTAGACAGTCACAGTGTAACAGATGGGCTGAGGACATGGACATAAAATGGTTTACTGAAAGCATAGACCTGGTGAAATAATTTGGAAAATCAAGAAAAATGAGTACTACATCTCCTTTTACAATCTGTGTTCCTTCACGGAAGATGTTAAAATAATTAAAAACAGATGTGATTGTGTACATGGTCGCATGAAATGAGATTTCAACTCCATACCTGGAGGACGTGACACTAAGCGGGCACCTGTACTGCATGCACCTGAACTGTGAGTAAAGCTTTGGAAACTGGATCTGACGGTCTCCTCAAGTTCTTCATGCGGCACACACTCCACTCTGCAACATCCTCCAGCACCATCACTCTCTCTGCAACATCTCTCTGTCCTGGGACAACAAGCTTCACCTGTGGGAAGCTATTCCAACTCTGCTGCATCACACCATCTGTCCCAGAGGATCTACACTGTGGCGCTGGTCACTTCTGACTAGAAACCAAAGATGGCATCGCGAACACTATACTACAGACTCTATCATCCCCTGTAAATATTCCCCTTTCATTGGATGCCCAGGGCCACGGACCGGGTCACTGCTGCCGTGACACATCCCTTTAAGACACTTGCCCGGTATCGAGCACCCCACTGCCCTGGCGGGCGATCCATTTTGGCGTCACAAGCAAAAGGGCCTTGTGCACCTGACAGAATGTGTAAAAGACTAAACCCATTGAATTGTGATTTAGACTGTAAAGATGGCGGATATGGCTGTTCTTCGAGGTGTGCAGTAAGGCGGCCAACGTGGGCGGTATCCAAGAAAGAGCGCGAAAAGATATGCACCTCCCCTGCCTATATTTCTATGCAACTGCTTCGTGTCCGACCACTAGGGGAGTCCGTGTCCTAGCGTGGTATTGCGGTAAAGGAAAAAGACACCGCCCCTCGGGGGTGGAGAGACACTCAGTGGCGGGAAAGCGAGCCAAGAAGAAGGCAGTTGACCAGGCAGCCATCATGGAGAGCGTAGGGAGGCCTGAGGAGTGCGGGAAGCAGGAGAAGCTTTGCCTCGGCTCTGAAGAAACAGGCTCCAGCTCCCAGGAGGAGGTTGACCTGGTGGTTGTGGAGCAGGAAATACAGGAGCTGGCCCGTCGCTTGGAGAAGAAACGTGCGCTGCTGGAGCGGAGGAGACAGGCCGCCAAGCAAGAGGCCGTTGATGTCTGGGTACCCACAACACCGGTACCCGAGGCCCCGGTACCCTTATCACCGGTACCAAAGCTCCACTACCTTTGTCACCAGTACTCCCCGCCACCGAACCCATTACCCCGGTAGCCTCACCATCGGTACCGCAGGTTACCGTCACCATGTCACCGGAGGCGACGATGGAGAACAGCAGCACCAGGAGCGCAGGTACAGATAGCGCCCTTGGGTCATGGGAGGACTGACTAGGCCCCATAGGGTTACCGCCAACCCCGAGGGCAGGCCAGCTAGTGCTGGATATCGCCTGGGACCGCAACATCATTCCACAGGGGGGATACTGGAGCCTGTCCCAATCCCACAGCCACCGTCCCTAGTGAGGCACAGACCAGAGGTCCTCATCTGGGATGACCACAAGGAGACGGACCTTATGGGGTTCCCCATAACCACAGAGGAATTCTGCCGCCAGCAAATACAGAAGCTGGCTCAGGAGGAGAAAGACCCGCAGGCCCAGCGAGTGGCCCTACTAGAGAGGGACCTCATGGGCAAACACCATGCCAGGGAGAGATCCCTGGAGTACTTAAATCCTATGGGGTGGAGCCGGGTCCTCATCTTCAACTTGGAGCGGGGATTTGGCTTCATCCAGGACTCCTGCAAGGCCCCAGATCTGTTTGTGAACCGGCGAGATGTACGGTTCATCTCATACGGGGGGATCTGTTCCCGAGAGAGCTTGTCTCCTTCGCCTGCCATCTTGGTGCGAGGGGATGGTACGCTCTCCATGTGCTCCGGATCGCAGATGAGCTTACACCATGCCATCGCCAGGGGGCAGCAGACATGACGGCCTCAGCGCACTCGACAGCGACACCAGTGGCAGCAGCAGCACCACCATCCTCGGCTTCCAGACAGGCAGCGGCTGCGTCCACAATACCGAAAGCAGCTGTTGTACCCTCCAAGCATACAGATGACATCCCACTAGTAGCCATCTAGGCTGCTGCCACTTTAACTCTGGGAGTGACATCACATTTAACGGCTCCCATTGCAGTGGATGAGCAAGGAAAGCAAGTCCTACCCTGAAAGCAAAGAAAGCGGAACGCTTCCACCCAAACTGGGGATTGCAATGAACATTCTTCAGATAAATAAAGAAAGTTTTCCTCTTTTGTTTCCCCTTCAGGCAGGGATTGTAAATAGTTTACCCCAGGAGGAGTTTTACAAAAATGTTTTAGCACTCATTCATATTATCTTGCACTTTGATCAGTGACTGACTGGGAGGTCATGGATGCTGAATGACTCGAAAACTTTTAACCTGTAAATAGTTTTGTACCTCTTAAGGTGCTACTTCTTGGTTTTACATGCAATTTTGGAAAAATAGGTCCCATCATTTCACAACTACAGATCTGAAGAAAAACCCGTTAGGTGTGGCCGAAGATGAGGTCTTTGGGGGAGACCAGTTATGTCTTGTAGCCCACCCAAGACCAACGTTGGAGGATTTTGAGCGGGTCCTCCACAAAGCACAATGTCATTAGAAGATACCCCGGCTGAGATAGTATCTGCCACCTACCTCATATGATGACAGCTTTTGATTGTATATTAATAAAAATGTTATTATACTTGTATATTATGCTTAGAGTGAAGTAAGAATTGTTTTATATTGTAGGGTCATTGAATAGCACTTATAGATAATGTGTACGATAGTTGTTGGTAACAGGTACCACTTGATATAAACATGTACAGACAGTTACTTGAGAACTAAGAGCAGTTTTTGTAAAATACATTTTAAGAATAATAGTAAGGAAGTATTGTTGCAGGGACAAGATGTAGTAGCCACGGTTGCTACCCAGAGAACACCCCGGATGGGGCTTGCACTAAAAGAAAAGAATGAGTGTTAATAAAGTAACAGTACTTTTATAGAAAAATAAGCAAATGTAAATATAATAGTATTTTTGTAGGGAAATTATGCCCTATCCTGGTAGCGAACTTTAATGTTTGACGGTTGCTGCCAAAAGCACTTTAGAGTAAATAATGTAAGATAATGTTATTATGTAACGCTCAAGAAATAGTGCCTCCCATAAAGGTAAGTTGAGTTTTAAATTATTTTTCTATCTGTTGTGATGCATCACTAAAAATGTTGTATGTTTCCTGTAACATCATTTACTCTGTTTCAGCCCGCGTACATGCTGCGTTTAACAGGGGGTATGTGGCGCCCCTGAGGGTCGAGGTGCCAGAGGTACTGCATCTCAGCCAGAGATGTGGAATCCCTCCTTTCAGGTAAGATGGGGACACCAAACCTGGCTCTGACAACACTGCATCCATCACACACACTAGTTGAGTTCCACTAGCATGTCTGCAGCTAGCAAAGGGTGTTAGATGGTGGATGGAACTTGTGGGTCAGAGCAGGAGTTAGAGGGAAGCAAGAGAGAGTCTTCCCTTTAGGGGAGGAAGAATACAGATGTGCTTAGGCAGCTCTCCCGTAGGGAAGAGGGGAAAGAGATAGAACCGTACAGCAGTCTCCACGTCCTGAGGAGCTGCTCACAGTGAGAAAGAAAGAAAGGAGGTTCCCTGTAGGGAAAAGAGATTTCTCAGAGGCACGGCTGAGCAGAAGGCTACCCGTGGGGCTCGTTCCAGGCTGATGGACGTCAGCAGGGAGAATCCAGGTCGCAGAAGGGTCTCGGCCCCTAGCCTAGTAGAGCGTACAACAGGACTCAGCTAGCAAGCCAACAGCTGTGACAACTTTAGGGGTCACATTCACAACCACAAGCATCTTTTCCGGGAAGTAAAGCTATATAGAATCAAGGAAACGCCTGGGTCACGTTGTCGGACAGGATTCACAGCTACCGGACTGGGATACTGCTTTGTGAGGTACTGGGAAGGAAGAAGGAGTGGGAATCAGCACTGTGAGATGGCCAGGCAAGGCATATACTGACAGGGAGCTTTGGATTGGTGTTCTCCATCTACCTGGTAGCTGGCTGGACTCCATACCTGGAGGATGTGGCACTAAGCGGGCACCTGTACTGCATGCACCTGAACTGTGAGTAAAGCCTTGGAAACTGCATCTGACTGTCTCCTCAAGTTCTTCATGCAGCACACACTCCACTCTGCTACAATCCCCCAGCACCATCACTCTCTCTACAACATCTCTCTGCCCTGGGACAACAAGCTTCACCTGTTGGAAGCTATTCCAACTCTGCTGCATCACACCATCTGTCCCAGAGGATCTGCACTGCAGCGCTGGTCACCTCTGACCAGAAACCACAGGTGGCGTCACAAACACTATACTACAGACTCTATCATCCCCTTTAAATATTCCCCTTTCATTGGACGCCGAGGGCCACAGACCGGGTCACTGTTGCCGTGACACATCTCTTTAAGACACCGGCCCGATACCGAGTACCCCACTGCCCTGGCGGGAGATCTATAGTCATACCCATATACCCTAATTTGCTGCACAACAAAGTTAAATTCTTCAGCTATTACTAATCCCTGTAACAGTGAAGAAAATCCACAGGAAAAAAAAACTGAAGACCCATTCTGATCTCCTTCTCTTTTATTTAATATTTCATCTTCATCCAGACCCTCTTCTGTCCCTACACTAGTGTGTTATGGCTCACTCAGAAGAGAGTTTTTCACATGTGAGTTCTATCTTCTATTTTTTTACATCTAACTCATACCTATTATAATCTATGAGTCCATGTATTTTTGCAGAACGAAGCTCACCAATACAAGTCCATGGCTTTGTGAAAAAATAGACAGCACTTGGATACCAAACTGTTTGATAGAAGTTGGCAAAACTTTTTTGCATATGAGAAACATGGTAAAAACTGAAATGGTAAAAACTAATACAATGACCAAACAATGGTGAAAATTGGATCCAAAATACTAATGAAAATGACGTGTGAATTATGCCAAATTCAGAATATCGACTAATTTAAATGTCCTCTCATCAATTAATATTGGGTTGATACATAAAAGATGTAGAATTATAGTAGAATTACCATTTTAATATGCCCAATTCCGTCTGTCCTGGATAGCAGTAATGAACTGTTAGCAGCGGATTAACCAGCGTAACATCCGGAGTCAGCAACAGAGAATGTAGATTTATTCACATCCAGTATAGACAGCTTACAACACAGCATGAAATGTGATCAGCCTGATATCTGCTATGGCTGCAGCATGAAAAACATTACAACAACACAGGAAGAGAAGGAGGAGGCATCCTGTCTGTGAGTGAGGGTTTGTTTTTTTTACAAAACTTTGTTAACAACCTCATAATATGCACAACATATCAAACAGTACAGTAGTAGTTGTTGCAATACATACAAATCAATATGCATTATTCCAACACCCCCACTCAACAACTACTTATCCTCTTATTCCCATTGTGGTTCTCAATTCTTGGCAATGGCTTTGTCATAATGTCAGCTAGCATCTTATCAGTTTCACAACAGACAAACTGAATTATGCCACGATTTATCAAATCACGTAGATGATGGTGTCTGACGTCAATGTGCTTGGTTCTAGCACTGATCTTTTCACTGCATGCAAGTTTAATGCAGCCTTGGTTGTCCTCATAAATCACCGTCGGCTGAGTTGACGGTTTGCCAGGATCGTCCATCAATTGTCTTAGCCAAACGAGTTCCTGGCTTGCATAGGCTGCGGACACATACTCCGCTTCTGTGGATGACAAGGCAACAGACACTTGTTTCCTACTAGACCAGGAGATTGAACTTTCTCCAACTTTAAACAAGTATCCGCTTGTGGATTTACGATCACACGAATCACCAGCCCAATCCGCATCTACATAGCCGGTAAGTTCTAGATCTCGCGCTGCAGATAGTTTTAAATTTACATCTTGCGTTTCTTTCAAATATCGCAGAAGTCTTTTAACAGAATTCCAGTCTCTTTGGCGTGGTTTTTTCACATATCTGCAAAGGATTCCAACTGTTGTTGTGATATCCGGTCGAGTCATAGTTGATATGTACAGAAGTGCCCCCACTGCCTGACGATATTTCTTATTGTTAGGCACCAGGTCATCTTCTTCTTCCAGCTTCAGGAAGGATGGTTCCATTGGGGTTGATATACATTTGGCCTCTGACATTCCAAATTGATTCAGAATCGAATTAATTTTTGCACTTTGGTTTAGAAGAAAACTCCCATCTTCCTCTCTCTGGTTTTGGATTCCTAAATAATATGTCACACTTCCAAGGTCTTTTGTTTCAAAATGCTGATTCATAATTTCAGTCATTTTTCCAATTTCTGCATCTTTTTGATGAACTACAATCACATCGTCCACATATAAGAGAATATACATCCACTTTCCATCTGTATATTTTGTGTATAAGCATGGATCTGCTTGACCTCTTTTAAATCCTTCTTCCAACAAGACTTTATTCATCTTGGTGTTCCATGCTCTTGCTGATTGCTTAAGACCATAGAGAGATTTTTGTAGTTTGCAAACAAGATTCTCTTCACCTCTTTTTACATAACCTTCCGGTTGAGTCATATATAAGTCCTCCTCAATGTCACCATTTAAGAAAGCACTTTTTATATCCAAATGTCTGACATACATCTTTTGTACAGCAGCTACAGCTAACAAAGCTCTGAACGTAGTCTGTTTAGCGACTGAAGCATATGTAGCATCGTAATCTTCGCCATACTTTTGAGAATATCCTTTTGCGACCAACCTTGCTTTAAATCTGTGGACTTTACCTTCAGAGTCATATTTGGTTTTAAAGACCCACTTGCCTTTTTGCCCTGTGGTAGCTTGGTGAGTTTCCAAGTTTGGAGTTGATGAAGCGACTTGATTTCCTCATTAGCGGCATCAATCCACTTTGTTCTTTCATGGATAGGTAGTCCTTGCATTTCATCCCATGACTGCGGCTCTGACTCAGGTAGTGTCTTGACAATGTAGGATAGACGTTTAGCTGGTATACCTTTGTTTGATCTTGACGATCTTCTGATTTCAGATTCTTCTGATTTTTCTGTTGTTCCTTCAGTGGTTGAAGAATCCAGCCAGACTTCTACATCCACCTTGTTGTCTTGTAATTGTGACTTCAGCTGGACTACTGGCGTGATGTCACAAAACTTGGGTGATACAAAGTTCTCATCAATCACTACATCTCTGCTTAGTGTGACCTTGTTTGTTTCTGGGTGTAGAATCCTATAACCTTTCTGGGTTTCACTGTAGCCTACCAGGATACCTTCTTTAGCGTGAGATTCCCACTTAGTTCGCTTTTCTTTGGGAATATGTACAAATGCTTTACTTCCGAATATTCTTATGTGGTGCAGTTTTGGCTTTCTGCTGTTCCATTGCTCAAATGGAGTTTTCTCTGTAGCTTTACCTGGTAGTCTGTTATGAAGATAGCAAGCTGTCATGATTGCCTCACCCCAATATGTTGTAGGCAGATTTGCATCAAATAACATACTTCTTGCACTTTCACAGAGTGTTCGGTTCCTTCTTTCCGCAACACCATTTTGCTCAGGGTTGTACGGTACAGTGGTCTGAAATAGGATTCCATTTTTTTTAGCATGCTCTGTGTCTCATTGCTTGTATATTCAGTCCCATTATCTGCACGTAGAATCTTTGGCATTCTTCCAAATTTATTATATACCTCAGCTAGATATATTTCAAGTTTCTCTGGAAAATATCTCTTCTTCCCAGGAATCTGAGTGCTCATTGGACCACAGACATCTGTGTGTATTAAATCTAGTGGCTGTTCTGTTCTTGTAGTACTTCTCTTAGGAAAAGCTTTTCTAGACATTTTCCCTTTGATGCAGCTAGTACACTTCATTGTCTGGTTACATAGATCAATTGTGATATCATCAGCTAGTTGCTTCTGAACTAACTTTATTATTGCTTCTGGGTCTCTGTGTGCCAGACGCCTATGCCAAACATGAATACAGTTATTGTGCTCTTCTTGTTGAGCAGTATATCCGGAGTCAGCAACAGAGAATGTAGATTTATTCACATCCAGTATAGACAGCTTACAACACAGCATGAAATGTGATCAGCCTGATATCTGCTATGGCTGCAGCATGAAAAACATTACAACAACACAGGAAGAGTAGGAGGAGGCATCCTGTCTGTGAGTGAGGTTTTTTTTTTTTTTACAAAACTTTGTTAACAACCTCACAATATGCACAACATATCAAACAGTACAGTAGTAGTTGTTGCAATACATACAAATCAATATGCATTATTCCAACATGAACACTAAATTTTAACCCTATGTCTTTTCCTATGGACCAGTGTTAAGACACTCAGAGTGAAAAACCTCCAAACATCTGGATAACAAAATACTTTGATTAAATTCTAACATTTTAAATTCTCCCATTGAGAGCCTAACACCTAAATACAGTGTTAAGATAAACTTAAGTACTTAAGGAGATTGGCTAATTTGCAGTAAATGGCTACTTTGCAGGTGTGCAATGATTGTATAATAAAATAGGGTTATTGTTGTTATACATTTTTAAAGGGGTATTATCGCTAAATGGCTCTTCAGCCCGTACTTACCTGCTCCCAGCGCTCCCGGGGTCCTCTCTGCACAGGCTGGAAGGCTGCAGTATCGGTTTTCATGCAGGCTGCAGCTGACCGCCCACAAGTCCCAGGCCTGGCAACCTGACGCCATCCGGGACACAGTCGCTGTACAGCTGTTTCCGCTCCAGCTGTCATGGCAGCAGGATGCTGGGGCCTGGGGAACTGAGCAGCTGGATGCAGCGCAAGCCCCTCCCCCTCCCACGCCTGCTTGCTTCAACCACCCCTTCACTAGGTCTGCTCTGACCTGTGCCCAGAAACTCCTGTTTCCGGTGCTACCTGGTGCAGGGGAGAGAACAGCATGTTGAGGCAGACATGTGGCCCAGTATCTCTCTGCTGTGAAGCATTCTCCTCTCCACCAGGTGGTGCCGCCTGAAGCAAGCGATTCACCTCGGCTCATTATAGGTGCACCCCTCGGATGTAGAAAGCAAGAGTGAAGAATGTGGGCAATCTCCCATGTGGCCAATTTTCCATATGGGATTGGCTAATTTGCAGTAAAATGTCAACCTTGCAGGTGTGCAATGAATGTTTAATTAAATGGAGTTATTGTTATTATACATTTTTAATAAACTGTTATTTTGGCCATGTGTGCAATTTTCTTTTCCTTGTGGGCAATTTTCCTATGGGCAATCATAACTGTGGGCATTTTTCCTGTGTGCAATTTTCTGTGTGGGCATTTTTCCTGTGTGCAATTTTCTGTGTGGGAAAATTTCCGTGTGGGCAAATTTCCTGTGGGCATTCATGACTGTGGGGTTTTTTCTGTGGGCATTTTTCCTGTGGGCATTTTTCTTTTGGGCATTTTTCTGGTCACTGATGATACCTGATGTATGTAGTATTGGGGAAAATTTCAATCTCCGTATATATTTGAGGAGTCACACAGAGACGCTCTCAGGCTCAGTGTGGATTAGAACAGAATATAAAAAGCAGAAAAAGGGTACTGTATCTGAAGCATACAGCTGTATACAGTGTTGGGGTAATTTTAAATCTCCGTATGTATTGCTGGAGCAACACACAGGCGCTCACAGGCTTAGTATGGATTAGACCAGAATATAAAAAGCAGAAAATGGGTACTGTATCTGAAGCATGCAGCTGTATACAGTGTTGGGGTAATTTTAAATCTCTGTATATATTGCCGGAGTAACACACAGATGCTCACAGGCTCAGCATGGATTAGACCAGAATATAAAAGCAGAAAAAGGGTACTGTATCTGAAGTGTACAGCTGTATACAGTATTGGGGAAAATTTCAATCTCCGTATATATTTGATGAGTCACACAGAGACGCTCTCAGGCTCAGTATGGATTAGAACAGAATATAAAAAGAAGAAAAAGGGTACTGTATCACAAGCGTACAGCTGCATACAGTGTTGGGGTAATTTTAAATCTCCGTATATATTTCCGGAGTAACACACAGACGCTCACAGGCTCAGTATGGATTAGACCAGAATATAAAAGCAGAAAAAGGGTACTGTATCTGAAGCGTACAGCTGTATACAGTATTGGGGAAAATTTCAATCTCCGTATATATTTGATGAGTCACACAGAGACGCTCTCAGGCTCAGTATGGATTAGACCAGAATATAAAAAGCAGAAAAAGGGTGCTGTATCACAAGCGTACAGCTGCATACAGTGTTGGGGTAATTTTAATTCTCCGTATATATTGCTGGAGTAACACACAGACTCTCACAGGCTCAGTATGGATTAGACCAGAATATAAAAGCAGAAAAAGGGTACTGTATCTGAAGCGTACAGCTGTATACAGTATTGGGGAAAATTTCAATCTCCGTATATATTTCAGGAGTCACACAGAGACACTCTCAGGCTCAGTATGGATTAGACCAGAATATAAAAAGCTGAAAAAGGGTACTGTATCTGAAGCGTACAGCTGTATACAGTGTTGGGGTAATTTTAAATCTCCATATATATTGCCGGAGTAACACACAGATGCTCACAGGCTCAGTATGGATTAGACCAGAATATAAAAAGCAGAAAAAGGGTACTGTATCTGAAGCATACAGCTGTAAACAGTGTTGGGGTAATTTTAAATCTCCGTATATATTGCCGGAGTCACACACAGATAGTCAGCATGTATTTGTCCATGAGAACAGCCGGTACACAGTAGTGTGGGAGGAGCGTACACCTCTATATGGTGTGGGAAAAAATAAACGCTCGGCAACTGTGCAGAAAAAAAGAATAAAAGTATTAGTGCTGTGTAAAAAGCAGTCTGCACAGCAGTGTACGCACAGCAATACAGCTATCAGGCAGCCTAATAACCAGCGCTGCTGCACACAACAAAATCCTCCCTGTCACTGCACACCAACTGTACAGCACAATTGATATCAGCACAAGCACAGAATCACTTTTCTTTCCTGCCTAACTCTCTCCATACTGAGAAACAGCGGCAGCAACCTCTCCTTATGCTAAGATTGGCAAAAGTAAAAAAGTAAAATGGCGGTCGGCGGTCAGGGTTTTTATAGCCACTGTGATGCCACACAAAGCAAGCTAATCACTGCAATGCCCTTCTCTAAGATGGTGGTGGCCGCTGCCCATGTCATCTTGTTGCCCACAGAGTGCATCCTTGCTCATTGGCTGAGAAAAGGGGCCTGCAAGCATTATGGGAAAACTGACTTTGGCGCTCGGGTGGAGGACCACATGGCCGACTTCACGCTAAACTCGACTTTAGCGAAAGTCGGTGATTTTTGAATCTGACCGGCCTGTTTCACTCAACTCTAGTCTGGAATGGATTGGAGGTGTATGGACTGGCGGTGGTACTGCTTATACTGATTCACTGAAGAGCAGAACCACAATCACAAAAGACAACACCAAGAAGCAGGCCTATCTCCAGATGAGTAACATGGAGGCTGCAGACACTGGAGAATATTACTGTGCAAGAGACATATAAATATAAAGTAATGAGGAGATCATACAAAATCCTGCTGTGTCTCACTGGTTATAGGAAACCACAAGAGGAAGAAGAGGAAGAGAGGTACTGATCTGTGAAAGGGAAATAGAATAAGGACGTTATCTGTTTTAAATAGATTATCCATAACTGTATCCTCCAACACAAAATAAGAGCAGTTTTACTTGAGAGTTTACCTCTTCTTTTTCTGGCAAAAAAAATTAAAAAGTTTTTTTGCAGACAAAAATGGTTACAATAGAAATTACAGCTTAGCCAGAAAAATTACAAATCTACACCCAGCTCAACTGGCAAAAAGATAAAAACATGAGGGGTAGCGTGAACCAATTGATTTATATATTTTAAAAGTAGTAAAACATACTAATCCCTTAGGCTACTTTCACACATCAGGCTTTTGAATCAGGCGCGGTCCGGCGTCGCGCCGGAGCGCCGGATGCGGCAATGAAATAAAAAACCTGATACGCCGGATGCGTTTTTCTGCCTGATCCGTTTTGCGGATCAGGCAGAAAACCTGATCCGGCGCATCAGTTTCATTTGTTTTTGGACGGATTACGACGGATCCGGTTTTCAATCACGCCCCTTTCATTTCAAAATCTGATTGGCTATTGTAAATCCTATATATACAGTGTTCCTACAGACCATCTTTGACAGGTTGTAGAGGAGCATTTTTGAGAGAAGAGCAAGTGACTGATGAAGATGGAGGTGATTATTGGTAATATTTTCCGGAATCTCGTGGATTTCACAGCGGAGGCGAATCGCTTGCGTTTTATCGTTATGGAGAAGGAGAGAAGGATCGAGCAGAGCCTAAAGCGTCAGCGACAGCGCCGCCGTCGTATGTGGATCCATCCCATCACGGCACAGCGACTAACCCGTGGAGTCTATTCAACACTCAATATGGAGCTAAGAGAGAATCCACATAAATTTTTTTCTTATCTTCGTATGAAGAAGGCAACCTTTGACATGTTGGTGGAGAGGATTGAAGACAAGATCAGGAGATGTGACACGTACTGCCGGTATTCGATTTCTCCGTCGGAGCGTCTCATGGTGACAATAAGGTAAGCTATTATTTTTGAATGTGCTTGCTTGCACACAGTTGTATTGTTGTTTTTTATTCTAGGACTAAAAGGCAACAGAAGGATTACTACCGGTGCAATAAAAAATGGTCAAAAACTTGTGTGTGCTTATTTCATTCAATTGCATATTTATGTGTATCTTTGTGGGTAATGTTTAATACAATGTGGTTATTGTTATATTATTTTTTTGCTAACTTTTGTGCTATGTGGGTATTGCTGTATTCTGTTTTGGCATGCTTGAATAATTTCTGGGTAGTGCCATGTTATGTTTTGGCGTACTTTTAATAGTTTGTGGGTAGTGCTATCTTATTTTTTGGTGTAATGTAATTTAATGTGGCTATTGCTCTATTCTGTTTTGGCGTACTTTTAATAGTTGGTGGGTAGTGCTATGTTCTTTTTTGGGATACTTGTAAACTATGTCTGTATTGTTTTATACTACGTGTGTAGTGATCTATTCTTTTTTTTGACTTTTAAAATTTTTGTACCTGAGTTCTGAGCATTGATATGGTTTTTTTTTTTTTTTTTAGATTCCTTGCAAGTGGAGAATCACTCTCCTCACTCCATTTCCAATTTCGTTTGGGAATCTCTACCATATCTGGGATAATAAAGCACACATGCCGTGCACTCTGGGACTGTTTGGTCTCAGAATATATGCCTGAACCTACCACACAGCGGTGGATGGAAATAGCAGATAAATTCCAAAATATCTGCCAATTTCCAAATTGTCTTGGAGCAATTGATGGCAAACATGTCAGAATTGTGAAGCCATCAGGAAGTGGATCACAATATTTTAACTATAAAAAATATTTCTCCGTTGTGTTGATGGCCATCGCCGATGCCGAATATAGGTTCATTGCAGTCGACATAGGGTCATATGGTCGATCGAACGATTCTCAAGTATTCAAAATTTCAGCAATGGGACGTCGACTCTATGGCAACACATTCCATTTCCCAGCCCCTAGGCCGCTGCCTCAAACCACAGGCCCACCTATGCCATATGTGTGTGTTGGTGATGAGGCTTTCCAACTCTCAGAACATTTACTGAAACCATATGCCAGCAGAGGACTGAACCATAGCAAACGTATTTTCAATTACCGGCTGACTAGAGCCCGAAGAATGGTGGAGTGTACATTTGGAATACTTACTGCAAAGTGGCGGGTGCTAATGACAGCCATCAATTTGAAAACGGACACTGTTGACGAAGTAATAAAAGCCTGTGTGGTACTCCACAATGTTGTGATCTCCAAAGAACAATTGACCATTGAGGACCACCATCGACAAACAACTTTACACGATTACCATAATAATACTTATAGAAGTTCTGTTGCTGTTTCGAGGATGAGGGACAGATTTGCCCAGTACTTTATTTCAGCCGAAGGACAGGTAGACTGGCAGGATGAGCGTGTTTAATAAATTGTTATGTTTGTGTTTGTCCCCACATATTGCTACTGTTCTTAATCTTTATTACACATGTAACCTTACATAACATGTAATATTTTAAAGAAATGACAGACAAAAAATTGAATCAACCAATTCAACATTTATTGAAAAACTTTTAACAAGTTTGTTCAAGTTTACTTGAAAAATATCTTTCATAAAATTTTTGTTTTGCATCAAATGACTCGTATTTTTTTTTAAACCAAAAAAACAGAACATTACAAGGTTGTGTAGTGTGTGGTGGACATACTATTGGAGGGGCTGCGGGACACTTCGACCGTGGGAGTGTGTAGAGAGGACTGGGATGCTGGTGGGGAAGGAACATTAATAAGAGGTGAAGGGGTGGAAAGGGTTAAAGAATGGGAGGACAAGTTGGAGGCAGATTCGGTGATGGGTGGGGGCGTGCAGGGTGGGGCAGGTACTGGAGGAGCAGGTGATATGGTAGGGAATTGGTAGGGGAAGGAGATTGGTAAGAGGTGGGAGTGTGGTACGGGGTAGTTTGTTGGTACGGGGTAGGTGGCTGGTACTGGGAGGTTGTTGGTATTGAATAGGTGACAGGAGTTGTTGAGGGGACTGGAGTTGGTGATGTGGCTGAAGGTGTTGAGGTGGCTGAAGGTGGGAAGGTGGCTGAATTTGGGAAGGTGGCTGAATTTGGGAAGGTGGCTGAATTTGGGAAGGTGGCTGAATTTGGGAAGGTGGCTGAATTTGGGAAGGTGGCTGGTACTGGGGAGGTTAGTGATAGTGGGGAGGTTGCTGGAACTGTTGAGGTGGCTGATAATGAATAGGAGGGGGAGGAGGCACGATGACTGGAGGGGGTGGAGGTGGAGGAACAACTGGGGTGGATGGAGGAGGATGGGAGACAACCTGCACTAGAGCAGCGTGGCACTGTGCATCACAAACATCTGCTGGTCAGCAGATAGCGGATCTATGCGCTCCGCAACCGACCGAAAAAAACTGTGGTTTGGGGATCCTCTTACCTCTGAACGCACAGTTTCCAGAAGTGTCTTCACCTCACCAACTAGTGAGGTTATCTGATTAACACCTGCGGTAACTTGCTCAGATAGCAACTTAAGGCAGTTCTGGAAAGATGCGTTCATGTGTAAGAACTCGGGCGCATAGTTACTTTCCTGACCCCTCTGCCGTTGCCGCCCAGTAGCCGCAGATGTACTAGAGGTGGCAGGGGCAGAAGGGTGGGGTAAAGGAAAATCTATCTGTTGACCAGGAGACTCATGCAATGCACTCGGCCACGCTGCTGCAGTGCTGGTTGAGGGGAAAGAGGGCTCACGTGTGGGTGCAGATGGGTCGGGGCGGTCAAAGTGTCCCTCGGTGCCGGTCTCCTCAGGGATCGCCTCATAGGGCCCAACTCTGCGGGCGCCCGAGTGCTGCTCACCGTGCTGTGGAATAAAGATAAAAGATACAATTAATAAAGTGTATTTCAATGGCCCTGGCTGTGAAAAAAAAATTATAAATACATGTATTTTTTAATATTTACCTTCTGGTGACCATCGTTTCACGCAAGAACGCCAGAGCTCTTGCATATTTATATTTACTCTGGCGCCTGAAGAACCACTCGGGGCCCGCATTTCTTTGTTGAACTCTTTCTTGAAGCGATCCCTGATAGACCGCCACCGCTT
The DNA here is from genome assembly GCA_033576555.1 of Oophaga sylvatica. Classification (NCBI taxonomy): domain Eukaryota; kingdom Metazoa; phylum Chordata; class Amphibia; order Anura; family Dendrobatidae; genus Oophaga; species Oophaga sylvatica. Next base: position 4,497 of record JARQOD010000559.1, on the reverse strand, counting down.
CACAATTCTCTCCCCTGAAACGAGATAGCACAAATTGGTTAGTATAATACATATGTGTTTTATACAAACTACAGTCCTCATGTAACCCATGGGTAATGTTTTCAGTATTTACATAGTGTTGGACCTAATGAAATCCTGAAAACATTACCTCTTGGGGTTCAAGAGGAGTGGAGTTTGTGGAAACACAGGTTTAAATCCAGCATCCCTACTGAACTGTATATACTTACGCATTTTAGACTGTGACCGAGCTTCGAGGTCCTCCCAGTATGCAACAAGTAGGGAACAAACTTCATCCCAGAGCCGACGTGTCACTATCTGATCAGAATGGCGGCGGTCCCCCATGTTCCACAGAGGCTCCCGCTCTCTAATCAGATCTATCAATAGATCGATGTCGATCCCCTCCTCTCCGTCTGAGTCGGGAGCACGCTGTGAAGCCTTTAAAAAAAATTTGAAATAAAAAATTTTAATTAATAAAATTATTAAAAAAATTTTTTTAAAACTAAAAAAAAAAAAAAAAATTATACTTACAGATGGAAGACCGCCGCGTTCTTCAGGTCGACTCTGGGAGGCACTGGTTTGACCTCTTGAAGCCACAGGTGCGGAAGACTGCCAAAAATTTAAAAAAAAAATTAATTTTTCTTTTATTTTTTTTTTTTATTTTTTAGGATGCGTTGTGTAGTGAGATGTTGTGTTGTAATGATGGATGCAGGAAACTTACGAATTGCGAGCCCACTCCGGGTATCTGTCCACCACGTCCTTCTTCTGGGAGCTCCTCTTGTTCAGATTCCTGTATTGAAAAGAAAAAAAAAAATGCATTGTTTTAAATAATCAAAAAAAAAAAATTATGATTTTGGAAACTTCTTTTTTCAAAAATACCGCTAAACGCTGCCGATGAGTGGGAGGGCTCCCAGAAGAACTACTGTCCTGCCGGCCATACTCAATTTCTATCAGAGATGCTCGTCTGTTGTGCATTAAAGAGTAGAATAAAATAAATTAATACATAGACACAATCATGCCCGTGCTGAAAGAAAAAAAAATCTTGTTTGCGGTTATTTGGTTTGAGATATTTACCGTCTCCTGGATGGCGTCTGTTCTTCTTCTGCCTCAGGTTGTGGTGGTGGTGTCACTGACCGTGGCCTCCTATGCTGTACTCTGCAGTGTAAAAAAAAAAGAAAAAGAAAAAAAAACGGCTCAAACCATGGACCGGTCTGAAAGACAAAAGTTCTGTTTGCAGTTATTTGGTTTGAGATATTTACCGTCTCCTGGATGGCACCTGTTCTTCTTCTGCCTCAGGTTGTGGTGGTGGTGTCACTGACCGTGGCCTCCTATGCTGTACTCTGCAGTGTAACAAAAATAACAAAAAGGAGAAAAAAAAAAGGCTCAAACCATGGACCGGTCTGAAAGACAAAAGTTCTGTTTGCGGTTATTTGGTTTGAGATATTTACCGTCTCCTGGATGGCGTCTGTTCTTCTTCTGCCTCAGGTTGTGGTGGTGGTGTCACTGACCGTGGCCTCCTATGCTGTACTCTGCAGTGTAAAAAAAAAAAGAAAAAGAAAAAAAACGGCTCAAACCATGGACCGGTCTGAAAGACAAAAGTTCTGTTTGCAGTTATTTGGTTTGAGATATTTACCGTCTCCTGGATGGCGCCTGTTCTTCTTCTGCCTCAGGTTGTGGTGGTGGTGTCACTGACCGCGGCCTCCTATGCTGTACTCTGCAGTGTAACAAAAATAACAAAAAGGAGAAAAAAAAAAGGCTCAAACCATGGACCGGTCTGAAAGACAAAAGTTCTGTTTGCGGTTATTTGGTTTGAGATATTTACCGTCTCCTGGATGGCGCCTGTTCTTCTTCTGCCTCAGGTTGTGGTGGTGGTGTCACTGACCGCGGCCTCCTATGCTGTACTCTGCAGTGTAACAAAAATAACAAAAAGGAGAAAAAAAAATGGCTCAAACCATGGACCGGTCTGAAAGACAAAAGTTCTGTTTGCGGTTATTTGGTTTGAGATATTTACCGTCTGCTAGATGCGGCCCGGGCACGATGCTGTCCTCCAGCTCTCACATTTTGTGCTGATGCAGTCGCAGCCTGCTGCCTCTGATGTCCTCTGCTGTGGAGAAAATAGAATTCAATTTAATACATGGACACAATCATCATATACATGATACATTGAGCAAATCAAATCATGATTAATTAGGATATTTTCACTGCATAGCACAACCCTCCTAGCATACAGCAATAACAACATAATAGAGAAAATTGGCAACACTATATATAAATTACCATAATAAAGAAGTATGCAAACACAGTATATACCTATACACAACTAGTATACATCAATTCAAAAAGGATATATCTTTTGGCACATTGTATAGTACTGTGCCAAACACAGTATATATCAATACCCAATTTGTATACAAGTACCCCAAAAATCAATATTGCAAAACCCACATTTATTTAAGCACTAGCCACATAGATTATAATACCCACATTGCATAAACATTACCCACAAAGCTACACAGAAATATGCAATTGAATGGAATAAGCACACACAAGTTTTTGACCAATTTTTATTGCACTGCTAGTAATCCCTATGTTGCCTTTTATTACTAGAAAACAAAAAGTACAACTGTGGACAAGCAAGCTCATTTAAGTACGCCAATAAAAAACATAGCACTACCCACAAATTATTAAAGTATACAAAAGCACAATATAGCAAAACACACATTTGTTTAAGCAAAACACACATAGCATATAAGTAAAGAAAATAATAATATAACAATACCCACATTGCATTAAACATTACCCACAAAGCTACACAGAAATATGCAATTGAATGGAATAAGCACACACAAGTTTTTGACCAATTTTTATTGCACTGCTAGTAATCCCTATGTTGCCTTTTATTACTAGAAAAAAAAGTACAACTGTGGACAAGCAAGCTCATTTAAGTACGCCAATAAATAACATAGTACTACCCACAAAATATTCAAGTTTTTTTAAACCATCATACAGCAATACCAACAATATATATAAAAATACGAAAAAACACAATATAGCAATGCCAACAATGTATATAAAAATACGACAAAACATAATAAAGCAATACAAACAATATATTTAAAAATATACCAAAACACAATAGAGTAATATCCACATTGTATTGAGCACAACCCATAAAGTATGCAACAATGCAAATACATAAAATACACGCATAGTATCATGGGGTGGGTGATATTTACCGTCTGCTATTTTCTCCCGTCTCCTCCGCTCCCACATCTTGTTGGTCCCCAGATTCCATTTTGCAGGTTGTGGTGGTGGCTCCAAATTCCTGAGAAAAATTGATGACGTGTCTCTCTTGCTGCTTTAATTGCATGTGGCAGAGTGTCCCACAGGTGTGGTATATATCTGTTTGCTTCTGTCTGGGCTAATTAACATTCCCAGACAAAAAAAACGGATCAGGCCACCGGATCAGGTTTCTGCCGGATGCGGCGCAATGCGGCGCTCATAGACTTCCATTGCACACAAAGGCCGGAAGCACCGGATCCGGCCCTTCCGGCGTTTTGGCCGGAGAAAAAAAAAGTTTCAAAATGCGTCTTTTCTAGACGCCGGAAACAAACCAGACACCGCATCCGGAAGAAAGCGGACAGAACGCAGGTACATGCGGCGCAATCCGGCGCTATATCTTTTTAATGTTAAACCCACCGGATCCGGCGTGTCCGTTCGCCGCATCCGGTGTTCAAAAAAAAGGCCGGATGGCGCCTGATTCAAAAAACCTGATGTGTGAAAGTAGCCTTAAAATGAAGAGAACATGCCATTTTTACTGCAATATTAATACAATGAAAAAAAAAAGTTACTAATGGAATTGCTGTGTTTGGTTGGTGTTCCATTAGCGTATGGCATCCAATGATTCTCTCATGCAAGAGCATCGGATGCGATTTGCTAAAGACATTAGGCTCCATCTCTGCTGCGAGCGGGAGCAGACTGTCAGTAGTCTGTACTCCAATCATCTCACATGAGAGAATCGGAGCACAGGTGCGGAGGAGATAGAGAAACTAATTTCTCCATCTCCTCTGCTTCCGGGTTTGGTGGGAATCGCACTGCACTTGGGAGATATCCGAGTGCAGTGCGATGTTTCACAACCACCTATAGACTTATTTGGGTGCGTGCAATCCAAATTCAGCATGCAGCAATTTTTTTCCCTGTCCAATGGAATAAACAAGACCCCAAATGGCTATATTTACTGATAAATAAAAATGTTTTCTTCCACATTCATATAGTATTTGGATAGCAATGAGAGGTTCAGGCAAAATATGAATTTGCATGCTTACTCCAGACTCCATGATTCCGCCTTTTTTGTGTCGTCCTCCACCACCCTATCAACAGGGTGATCACGCTGCCCTCGATTTAGACTTTTTAAGAGTGTTTATAATGCCCTCATTAACAATTTTTAGATAAAAAAAGGTAATTACGGCACTCCGGTGGATTATTTATTTTTTTCCTTGG